>REGM01000065.1:522197-554958 GCA_004194415.1 Aurelia aurita
GTCCATATCGGTGTCCGATGAAATGGGCGGGGCGGGGCTGAAACACAGTACCTCAAGGAAAAGCTAACATGCAATGAAATTTAGACCGGGATTTAGGCAAATTTTAGTTAACAGTTTGTTTCATTTCACACAGCAGGCTCTAAGTTAGAAGTCGACCCGCATTGACGCATCAGAAACCCTTCATTCGATTTGTATGTTTTGCCGACTCAAGGACACGCCTTGCTCATGTCAGTGAAAGATGGGCAGCTCTGAATTGTCCTTAGGATGACCCCTGTGTTTGCCGACTCATAACTGAGGAGCATGCCACACCCTTTTAGCCAGCAAAATGGCGTTTTCTCGAATGTTCTCGACATGTGGAAAACAGATTGCGTGAATTGTGCCAAAAAGCACTTCAAAAATATCTTTAAAACCAACTAATCACTAATTGCTTCATTACTTGAGTTAATATGCAAATTAGTGCTTCGAGCTTTTTCTGTTTGGCGATAAGCCATAGAATGCGTGGAGCAAACGCTTTGATTGTTTCATGCTGGAATTATATGAAACAAGGGCAATGCTTCAGATTCGATCCTCTGCGTCCATATCTGTGTCCGATGAAATGGGCGGGGCGGGGCTGAAACACAGTACCTTAAGGAAAAGCTAATATGCAATGAAATTTAGACCGGGATTTAGGCAAATTTTAGTTAACAGTTTGTTTCATTTCACACAACAGGCTCTAAGTTAGAAGTCGACCCGCATTGAGGCATCAGAAACACTTCATACGCTAAAGTCCCGATTGCACGATCATAGGTCAGGACATACTTTGTAATCATCCAAAAGGATCTTATGTTTCCTATAGCGATCAAATTTCCAAAGTGGATTTTCTAACGGCTTTACTTCATTGGGTGACACGATACCACCAATCTACTCTGTTTGCAATTTTAGTCTATTGTTTAAAAATAATAAACCATTGTTTCACCCATTGTCTTCTCAAAATTGAGTATCTAAATTTCTTATATGTGTGTTTCTTACTTGCGGGATGCTATTGTACCCATTGGTTACGGTATGTCTGCAAAAATAAATCTCTGTTTTGTACTAAGGAGAGTCTGATAAGCAACCGATTCCATTTTATGCAAGTACTGATTCTTGATAACGGCAAGGCATCAATACTTCACTTTTTTAAGTTACAACTCATAGCTAAAACTTTGGGTGAAGATTTTCAAACACTATGAACTGTCAAGATAATAAAAAGTGGTGGAAATTCCTCCTAAATAATATCCTTCTTCGTGTGACAAAAAAACATAATCAAATATTTCCTTTAACAGAACAATTAAAGCAAAGCTCTTGAAAACAACTTCTAACACTCTGCTAGCAAAACAGTGAATTTGGTTACCTCGTTGGCACGATAAACTAGTTTAAAAAAATTAGACTTCGTCAGTCATTCTTTATTTTCCAATTTAGGCGTCGCATCTTTAAAAATCTGGGGTGAATCGTTAATAATATCTTTCTCTGGAATGGACGGTTTGAAAGGAACTTAATATAATTCACCGTGATCCCAGAATGTCAATTTTTGATAACATCATTATTTTCAAAATTACAACGCTTTTACGTTTTATGGAAGAGAGTATGAAAGGACTCTTCTAAAGCTTTAAAAAACACTGAAAGAACCATAACTTCTGGATCAATTAATGAAAAATAATAGAATTTTTAGGAAAACCATACTTTAGGAAGGCATACAATATGGTTGTCAGCAAAAGTCTTGTAAAACGTGCTCTAGCATCTGTTATATCATCAAATATATCATATGAACCCAAAAACGATTGAAATAGCTATTGCCAACTATTACAACATCATGCAGATACGATAAAAATAAAGCAGGCTCAAATCTTTAAACAGGTGGGTGTAAAATTCTTTTACATATTTCTTTGAATAAAATGGCTTGAAAGGAACTTAGGGTACTTTCCTGTACATCTGCCGTAGAAATTTTTGGAGATCTTGATTATTTTCAAAATGGGAGCATTTATTATATTTGAGGCTGTGATGTCATCAAATTTCTAAATCCTAAACCAGAAGAGCGACATATTTCTGCTTGCCACCATATTGTATAGACCTTGATAAACTATGGTTTTCTTGAAGATTGTAGCATTTTCCTCTATTGATTTAAGATTTATGATGATTTTAATTTTTTCAAAATTTCTATGAATTCTTTCAACAAAAATAAAAACGCCGCCATTTTAAAAATCAACAAGATATCAAAAAATTTCCACGGCAGATTTATAGGAAAGTACCCTAAGTTCCGTTAAAGCCATTCAATTCAAAGAAATATGTCATAGGATTTTACACCCACCTTTTGAAAAATTTGGAAGATTTGAATGCAATAGTACTTACGTAAAACTTTATATCCTCGTTTTGGCATGCCAGTGTTGCCGTAATCATTGTAATATACAACATCAAATAGTAGTGACACCACTGGAAATACATATGATATATGAAGTCATATGCTAGACTCGTTATTTTCTTGTAGTTTCGCTCCCCTAAACTAATATGTCGCTACAACTACTGAAGCGACAAGAACAACATCGATTCAATTCAATGAGCGAAAGTGAAGATTCTAGACTTATATCGTTAGTCTAGTCATATGTAGGATGTTTCGAGAGGACATTTTTTGAGAAATTCCGCGGCAAGAGACAAATCATTGACAATTGCTTACTAAACTATTGCTCATCATAGATTGAATTTGTAAATAGCTGGATCTCTAGAAGGGTTAACGTTCCAACAGAACAGAAAATATGATTCATTCTATCAATAAAAGTTACTAACATTCAGGAGGGTATCGCAAAGGAAATTTGAAGCAAACTTACTGTCAAGAAACACAGAGGCTAGTAGGTATATAATAATTAACTCTATCAACAAAGCTAATAAATATTGATAGAAGTATGGCAAAGAAGGTTGCGGTCGAACTTACATTCGCAGAATATAGAGGCCATGAATAGCTTGTAAGTATAATGAAACAGCTGTCTTGACTTGAGAACGTCTGAAAAAAGGATAAAAAATTCAATCAAAAGTCTTTTGAATCACCATCTCTTCCTTTTCTGCTGCCGTTTGCTTTCTAAAAGTACTTCCGAAGTTTTGAGCCTGACTTGGTTTTCCCTCTCATGAAAATGTTTGGCACAAAACTTTTTCTTATTTCATGCTGTAAAAATTGAGGTCAATCGAGAATCCTCTTTATCTACTTTTGATAATAGATGCAAGTCATTCTTAAAGAATGCTCATTTCTAAATTTTTAGGGTTGAAAATGTGTGATTCTTCTTTTCACATGCTTCCCTACAAAGCAATCGTTCTATACAGACGGAACTACCATCCTTTAAGGAATAAATGAAAGGAATCGAAAATTGAATTTAGCTTCAAACATTTCGCTAATTAATAGCGGAAAACAGTAGTAGTAGCGAATGCTTGAGTGAAACATAGACAGGTACCCGAAAAAATCTGTTATGTCACAGAGTGGAGCATTCGCAATTTTAATGAAGCTTCCTGCTAATAATTAACAATGACGTGAATAGAGTATTGTTTCATTGTGCGATTTCCTGCCCGAAAGATTCAATGAAATGTGAATTGGCATGTCAGGGGTTGAGAAATCAAGACATATAACGGGTAACATAGGAATCAAATTCAAATCTTTAAAAAACACTGCACCATTTGTTGATGCATCTTTCACTTGATTTAATAGCTTGAAAGGAACTTTAGGTATTTCGTTATAAGCGTTCGTTGGCAATCTTTGATATCTTTATTATTTTCAGAATTACAGCATCTTCTATGTTCAAACAGTTTTCCGGTTGTGATGTCATCAAATTGCTAAATCGTGGCCAGAAAAGCTACAAATTTCTGCTTACCGCCATATTTTTATAGAGCTTCATAAAATTTCCTTTCAAGCCATTAAATCAAATGAAAGATACATCAACCAATAGTGCAATGTTGTTTAAAGTTTGATTCCTATGCTGCAACGGGTGACCCAAAAATTAAAACTCTTTGAAAGGTCACAAACTTTTTATCATGTTATCAATCTTGATATTTCTTTTTTGTGCATTTGTGTTTTAAAGACCCTGTGCTCCCCATGATCCTTTGCAGTCTCACAGTGACTTTCATACTGTATTGAGACTGGTCCAGCTTTCACGAGGAAGGTACTACTCCTTCTTTCATTTTTATGCTTTACGTTTCATTGTCTTTTATGTATATTGGTTATTTTATTTTCTTACTCATCTGTTCTGTCCAAAAAAAAAATATATACAAAAACAAATCGTCAGCATTGACGAACAATAAAATTTTGGTGTCCTTTCAAAATATTTCACTTTAATGGGTCATCTAGTATTCAAAGCACGTAAAAATATTATCAATATCTGCTCAAAAATGAAATTATGGCTAACAGGAAATCCAAGAGATCCAGGAAATCCATTAGACAGTTTACTTCAAACAGCTCTTTTGAACTAGTTTGCTCCATTGCGCCAGTATTTTTCAAGATTTCTCAGATGCTTTTCCTCCAGATTAATATTGATAATAACGCACAGCAATGGTTCGAGTGAACTTGTATAAATGTTGGTATCTACTTACATGCTAATATTATTGCACCAATATAGAGAATTGCAGTCGCTGTTAAAAATGCGATGCTGGGCTCAAGAATTTCTGTAAAAAGAAATAAACATTGTAATTGTGCAACTGGAATGATTTAACATCGAATTTTAGTGTTAAGGATGCATGATATAAATGACGTAAAATATTCATATGCAAATTCTTTGTTCTCCAGATACAAACTAAGTCCCTCAACAGGCAGGTTTCAAAGAAAATCGTTAGACTTCTCAGAATTTGGAACATTAGCAAAATGTCCGATTTGATTTTGGCCATTGCTGCCTTGAAGTAAAATATTGTGAAGTTCAGTGAGGGGTCGGTTTAATGAAGGGGTAATCATCATCATCATCATCATCATCATCATCATCATCATCATCATCATCATCATCATCNCTCTTTTGAACTAGTTTGCTCCATTGCGCCAGTATTTTTCAAGATTTCTCAGATGCTTTTCCTCCAGATTAATATTGATAATAACGCACAGCAATGGTTCGAGTGAACTTGTATAAATGTTGGTATCTACTTACATGCTAATATTATTGCACCAATATAGAGAATTGCAGTCGCTGTTAAAAATGCGATGCTGGGCTCAAGAATTTCTGTAAAAAGAAATAAACATTGTAATTGTGCAACTGGAATGATTTAACATCGAATTTTAGTGTTAAGGATGCATGATATAAATGACGTAAAATATTCATATGCAAATTCTTTGTTCTCCAGATACAAACTAAGTCCCTCAACAGGCAGGTTTCAAAGAAAATCGTTAGACTTCTCAGAATTTGGAACATTAGCAAAATGTCCGATTTGATTTTGGCCATTGCTGCCTTGAAGTAAAATATTGTGAAGTTCAGTGAGGGGTCGGTTTAATGAAGGGGTAATCATCATCATCATCATCATCATCATCATCATCATCATCATCATCATCATCATCATCTCATCATCTCATCATCATCATCATCTCATCATCATCATCATAATCATCTTTAATTTACTTAAAGTCGGCTAAATTACACTTGAATTAAAGAGCCAAGTTATTTAGCCGATTAAGGCCTACAATGTGTCATTCTGTCAATTAATAAGCTTCCAAAATGAAACGAAGGACAAGGATTGCCAAAAATATCACTTCATTTGAAACGTAAGACATTCCAAGTAGAGAACTCCAAATATATAGCAATATTCAAAGTTGAGCAAAATCCAAGTTAAATGGCTTGAGTAGGAACCATCTTCATAAGCTGTGATGACCATCTAATAATATTAGTTTCAGATATCAATCTCGACTATCAATATTCTTCTTGAGCTAAAAAGTCAGAAAAGTGAGATTGCGAAATATTTTTTTGGAACGGATTCCCAGGTTCCGATACCTTTCCCACCTCTGCAGGGTTTTTCAAACATTCCCGACGGCGGACAGACCATTCTTCTACAAACAAGTATCTCCCAGTACTCTCAAGTCCGGAATAAACGTCTCCCCTGCCTAGTACTTCTTTTTAAATATCCACCCAGGACATCCTTATTCCAGACCCCACTGTTTATTAATTCCGAGCTTCTTGGAATGTGAAATGTGTGAAATCAACTTTCCTCAAATGTGACTTGCACTGTATTTTTCATTTTTGGTAGTTTCTATGATTCTTAACTTGCTTTACAGTCAAAACAACTTGTGCGTTTCGTTTAATTACCGAACTTCATATCGGATTTCCACCCACCCCGTTTATTCCAGACCTCCAGTTTATTAGGATTGGCAAAATTTTCCACCCACCCCGTTTAATCCAGTCTATTTCGGACTCGATAGTACTTTCCGAGTTTTACACAGATAACAGGAGCACATGCAGTCGGATATTGTTAGAAAACAGATTAAAACAAACTTTGTTCGTCGGCTGAAAAATGCTTTGTCCAAAATGAATCTCCATTTGTCATTTCCATTCGATATTTCATTTGCACACCCTGAAAAAGAAGATGAATGATTCAAATAGAAAAGATATTCAGATTTTTCGATACCTTTGTAATTTGGCAACTGCCTGTTCTCAAAACTGACAAAACATCACCAAGTATGATTTAGAATATGATTTGAAGGTGTTGTGGCACAGTGGTGTAATCATCTGACTTTGCAGCCAGAACAGTCAGGCGGACAGGGTTCGATCCCAGGTAGAGCCCCACCTTTTGAGCGTCATGACAAGGGGTCGCGGACTCGATTAGGTCTTCTCTACTTCTGCGATCCCACCGCTTGGCGCCAAAAAACGCAACTTCACCTTCACCTTCAGAATATCAATTAAAGGTTGAATAATTGGTCTTTAGAACTGACGATAAGATTGAAGGATCCAAATAATATCTGGAGGAGAAGAAACCAGGATAACAAAAAGAAATATCTTATTCTCGTTTATTCTTATTTTTTTGAGAATATCTATGTTATCTTTTCTCTTGCGGATCTTAGCTGAAAACTGCTGTGACAAATGTCAGATGAAATATTGCCCTTGAAAAGACAAAATAGACCTTTTATTAGCTATTCTACAAAAGAGTCTGGATAGAACAATATTTTATATATTTTGTTAAAATATGAGGAATTTTCCAATGTGCACAAGAATGGCAGAAGCTCCAACGCCACTCAATCGACAATTTCGTATGAAATGTATCCTTTGCGTCTCAAATATTTCGATTGATTTGACTGGTTAAAGGGTCTGTTTCAACCAGCATGCCTTGCACGTGTCATCTTTTGGTTGGTCTTTGTTTCAGCCATTTTCATGGCCCATGAAAATGGCGGCGAAGAAAGGCCAACCAAGAGGTGACACGTGCAAGGAATGCTGGTTGAAACAGACCCTTTAATTTACCACAAGACACAAAGGATCATGGCAAGAAATTTACTGACGCCATTTATGGCGGAATCATCTATTGACCATGAAAAACATTAGTCTAATTGGCTTTAATTTCTTCAAGAGCAAGGGGAATGGGCACAACTTTATTGAACTTGAGTAAAGCTTCTTTAAACTGACAAGAGCATAAACAAAGGAGAGCCAAAGAAACAATAGTGTGTTTTCTTTGAACATGTTTGAAGTTGTCGATTCAGCTATAGGCATAGATTGTTGTTCTTAAATGACACAGATTTATATTAACATGAATCGGATCCGATCTGTTAAACAAACCAATAGAAAATAACGCTAAAGATGGCGGCAGGGAGCTTTTTACCAAGATGCATTGAGATCTAATTAAGAATCTATAACAATTCTATACAAAACAAATTTTCTGAAATTCACGTTATGATAAATCTGTTCTTTAAGAACAACAAACAGTTTTTTTTGTTCTATTTCTAGATCACACTATGCACTTCTGCCTATGGCCTATTTGTCGCTGAGTTTTTGCGAGCACATCTTGAATAATAAGACCTTCGAGATAAAGATCAGATACACAAACACAAGGTCCATGTTTTAACTGTTACACAACGAATTTGACGAGCGAGAGAACCAGCAACTGCGTGCATTAATTGGTGTAGAAGCGCGACCATTATCTGGCTTTTTGCTTGATCTTTACACGAGTCTTAAATATGGCTCCAATTACATTATAAATAATGCAACAATGTGGAGAAAACAGTTGTAAAAGAGCGATTTTTATTGTCCTAGGGATTAACATATGTTTGTGTATGTACAGTTGCTCTAGCCTTATCAATTGCTATGTCTATATGATAATAGCAAACGTGGACATTTTAATTCTTAATGTTGAGATACGTAGTTGGAAAAGTGGTTCATGCTTTGTTTCAAGCAAAGCCAGCCCATAGTTTACACCGTTATCTTCACTGTCGTGTGATCACTTTTGGGTTTGAAAAAGTTGTCTAGTACACTTTTGAGTACGAAACATTTCGTTGCTATTATTTATATACAGTTGCTCTGTTAACTTAGATTGATATCTCTTAGGTTGCTAAGCGATAACGGCAAACGTCGGTATTTCAATTTCGAATATTCCCTAAACTAAAGTCCAGCGGAAAAGTGAAAATTATCTGGAAAAGTGGTAACAGGCGGTATCGTGAGGGGGATAGAGTTATGGTGGGGTATAGGGGTGGCCAATAATGTCCACAGGAATCTGTTTCTTAGACATAGATAAAAAGCATGTAGATCATCCTACTACAGGTAGCGCTAACATGCTATTTACAATAACATAGGGCTGGGTTGCCACCGTTAACAGGGCAACAGCGAGACACCTTGGCATGTTACCATAGCAACAATGTTACCAGGAGATCACTCCAGGGTCTTGGTGCTGGCCTGACCACAATGTAACTATCAACAGCACCAACATGTCGTGCAGGTCGAGAAGCTCTATAGTTTAATGAGCTACTGTTTCGCAAATTTACACACTTGATTGTCAGCATTTATACGGGTAGCTTTATTCTTAATAGCAGACTATGAATAGACAAATTCAGCTACAGTGTTTTACACCCACTTCAGATCAAGTCATATTCCTATATATTTATCTTTCATATATTCATATTTAATTCTTTTAAGGAGGGTTGCCCTTCAGCAGAAGCTGGTTTTCAAGGGGCCCTTCGATGAAAACATTCAATTACAATCTAAGAAAAAAAATTATCATAAAACTATCAATTAAATCAAACTAGTATAAAACCCTATTTACAATATTTGAGTAAACTTTCTTCTGATACAAGTTAAGAACTTCGTACCATGAAAAGCGTGGTGCGGCTAACTTTATCAACAGATAAAGTGATAATTCGCAAGTGTATGGTCATTCGACCTGAAGTGGGTACAAACAACGTTAGCTGAATTTAGTCTATGGTTTCCCGAGAAGTTTTAGTTTCAAAGTCATAAAAAATATTCAAAATCACTAAAGTTTACATTTTGCAAAACCTAATGATCGTCTACATAGTTAGGTTTATTTTTGGCAAAGCGAGATCGCTTAAATAGTAGTACGTTTGGAAAAAATCCGATTAAAAAGCTCCAATTAGCATGCTCTTCGATAACCGAATCATTCACTGAGTTTAAACCAAAAATATGGATTGCCGAATTATTTGTTTCAGTGTGAAGAAAATTCAGCTTAATAGCATTCAACTCAATTATAAATTCAACTCAGTTATAATTCGGTTATTTTAGGTAAGAAAGCGCCATGGCTTGTTACTCGACGCAGGGCATGAAAACCCACCCGACCATGCGACTGGGCGGTCGCAGGAAATTTTCATTCATAGCGTCCTGCAGGAAATTTTCAAAATACATCCTTTTTCATTCACGCTTTGTTCCTTATTTGTTAATACAAAATGAAAAAATATGTATAAAGTCAAGCTAAATAAACTTATCTGGATTCCACCTCATATACCATTTATATTCATATTGTATATAACAAATAACAAAGATCACTAAAGAACTGAATTTTCCTTTAAGCACTTTAGAAATCATAATAGTCTCTATGATTGGGTTCAAACTTGATTCAGATCCGATATTTGATAAATGCTATGATTTTAAAAGCTATCATTTGGAACCTTTGGAACTCGACTTATTTTCAAGAAAGCTGGATATTTTAATTCTTCTATCCTTGCAGGAAATTTCAGCATGATTTCTGTCCGGTTGCAGGAAGGAAAATATTTTTTCATGTCCTGCTCGACGGCGACTATTGTTGGCGGTACATTCCAAATCGTTGTCAGATTTGTGTTCATGATATTGACATTCCATTCGACCTGCTTCTTTTGTTACTAAATTGCGTGTCCTACTTGTCTGTGCACAAATGTCGAATCTCTCTAATATTGGGACAGTCGCAAAATGCTAGTGTTCTATGTCTAGGATCCTGCGACAATAGACACAATGTTGCTGAGGGGGAGGGGGTGTAGATTTGACCAATTTGACCAAGGCGAACGAATTTATATCATTCAGTCGGCCGTAACGAGTTTCCGTATAACTTACTAAATGTCGGTATTTAATGGTGTTGTGCATTATATACCATAGTTGATCTATGATTGTCTAGTTTTATGTATTTGACTAATTTAAGCGTTTGTGATATGTTTTAACTATTTCAAGCTAGTTTCTAAACGAAAATGATTTTAGCAGAACGAGGATCGTGGCGGAAATTTAGAGAAGCAGGTAGTACACCAAATATTATACACGTTTGACTTGGAAATTACATTCTGTTTGAGACCTGATGAAAACATGCAAATACCATACCAAAACCAAAGTCTCGGTTTTGGTATGGTATTTGCATGATCGATTTGTCAGTACAAGATCTATACACCAAGATGTATAGATCTTGTACTGACAAACCGAAACAGGAGCGTGCAACAAACTACTACGGTTGAAACTGGCCTGTCTGATTTCCATAAAATGGTTGTTACTATCCTTAAAACTACTTTTCCCAAACAAGGACCAACGGTAATTAACTATAGAAATTACAAAAACTATAATGAGAATGTTTTCAGGAATGATCTTCGAGAGGAGTTAGGAAAAATAGAGCCATCGTATTTGAATTACAATTCATTTGAAACTGCCTTTGATAGAGTTCTTGACAAACATGCTCCAATTAAGAAAAAGTATGTCCGGGCAAATGATAAACCATTTATGACCCGTGCCTTGCGCAAAGCGACCATGTTGCGTTCTAGACTGCGCAATAAATACAACGAAGATCGAACTGCTGAAAATTGGAACAAANGCATGAGAAAATCGTTGATGGCAGCTATTACAACATCACAGTCAACTTTGAATTCGGTAACATAAAAATAACACCAAATACAATAGAGACATGATGATGATTTAAGCAATACAGATAATAAACAACTGAAGGCGAATGCAAGTTCAATATTTACCTTTGATGAGTTGCAGTGAGAAAACACGAGGTACCACCATCTTGGTCTTGAAGAAATGAATTGCCTTTCACCTGATAAAATTAAGAACAAGAGGAAATCAATATGTGACCAAATCTTTTAAACTACCCCACTCGTAGGCAATCGTTATAAAGGGAATTTCGCTCCAAAGGATCCCCAGGAAAGTGCGAAACTATGCGCATTTTTGGAAAAGGCATTTGAGATGCGCATCGATCCTTCTCGAAGATCACATTCAAAAGATTAATCTAACATCACCTTAAAGAGATTAACCTTCAAAAGAGGAAGATTGATGATGAATACAAACTATGTTGTTGAGAAAGACGCTTCGGTAAAGTTTAAAAGTAGTATTGATACTTGGTTTAATTTCAGTAGGTTGATCTCCGTGCATAGGATTTAGCAACAGCTTCTCTCAAAACTAATCCTACGGAACGAGTTGGTGAGAATAATGACGGTTGAAAAGCCTTGACTGCCTTGTCAATTTATTCCTCTGTTAGCTTACCCTATCCAGACAAAAATATCCAGACAAAAATATCCTTGCATGGAGACCAACCTACACCACTAGTTGATTTGTTTCGTCTACTTTTCGTTTATTTTGTCAATACTGTACGATGATTGTTAAATGTAAATGCAAATGATCGACAATTTTCAAGGTACAGTCAACGAGTTGCAGACCATCCTCGTTAGAATTTTCAAACACAGCTAGGAAATGCGTCTTGCGGCACTTTGGGGGAACAGCTTGCAAGGAGGGACAGGGATGGTGCAGTGGTAGCGCACTGGCCTGCCAATTTGAAGGTTGGTGGTTCATCTTGATCGAGTTCCCGCCCTGACAAACTTGCTACCTAGAGTGAGGTAAGTTGCTAACTCTCTGTAATTCAAGGCTATAGGAATCACAGAGTGTGGTCACATCCAGAGGAACAACTGATCAACAAATTGCTTTTATGAACATAGCATCTCAGTGTTCCTAAAAACCACCTTCTAGATACTAGGAAGAAATAAAAAAAAGGACACTTGCTAATCCTACGTTGTCTCTTTTCACGCCAACAAAACCTATTTTCTAAACGTTTAGTTCCAAAACGATTGAAATGAGCACGTTCCTTGACGAATGGCAGAGTAGTCTGGCATAAAGCTAGTTTTATTAGACACTACCAATGCTGTATGGTTTCAAATGCATTGCCAAAAACAAATGAATTGAGAAGCTACTGATTAAATATAGTCGTCACAGTACAATAGAAGAATTCTGGTCAGAAAATAATAGTCAAAATATCGGGTGTCCCAAAAAAATTACTCCAGTTTAAATAATCACCAAAATTCAATTATCAAAAATATCCTCAAATTTTCTTGTTGGTCTCTTTTGTCAGTTATCCAATTATATTTAAAGATGATAAAATGCTTGTTTTCATTACTTAAAGGGCATATAATGACATGTCGAAAAACCTTATTCTGAGCTTTACTTCTTGTGCAACATCGTCAATCTTGCCTAAGAGCCACTATTTTGAGATTTGTCATTATCCTTCAAGTCTACAATGATAGTTTGCGTTTCTTTCTGACATTTATGAACAAACTAGAAGCTTGATATAAAAAAAAGAAATTAACTCGTAATCATCGACACTTTTTGCAGTATGCTTCAAAACTAGAGCTAAATTTGTAAATTTTAAAACCAATCACGAGATCAGCTATACCTGGGAAAATAATTTGGTCTATGATCTACTTGCCAAAAAAAGAAATTTAAAGATCGGCATGTAATCAATTTTTGGTGATTTTTCAAACAGGAGTACTTTTTTGGGACACCCAGTACAATAAAAGATTTCTGCTACTGTTTACATAACGTTTGGGATTCCCAAAGCTTTCTCAAGCTTAATTCACATTAGAGTAAAAACGCATTAGAATTGCATTAAATATGCGCCAGAAAAACACGTCGAAATCATTTTTGGCCTCAATTTCAGATTTTTCGGCGCCTTTGCGTATGTCCTACAGATTTGGATGGAATCAAAAAGTTCTGATTCCATTGGCAGCGATAACTCACTACAAATGCGTTGAAAAGGAGTTTAGACAATGCGTTATCCCAATCCTAACGCGTTTTTATTCTAATGTGAAGCAATCTTTAACCTCTTAATGACCCATTGCTAGCAATGATCCTTCGTGGCGCGAAAGCTGACTTTTATGTAATGGTGGGTCGGGGGGTGTATCACTTGTTCGGGGAGTCGTGGCGCGAGGGCCACACAACCGATTCGTCCAAAACTCTAATTTCAGTCATTGCCTTAGGCCTGTACTGAATTCTGTCAAAGCCTCTTTGACACATCGACGGAATTATTGTTTTGTTTGTTTTTGTTTGCTTGTTTGTTTTATATCCATCTTGCGAATCGGTTGGGTGGCTCTTTGGATGCGGCTTGCGGGCGGGTGGTACATTTGTCCTGATTCACCCGGTAGTTTTTGTTTCTTTCTATGTAATGGCCGCGCGCGGGTTAGTCACAGTATATTGCTCCTCGTGGTATCGTCCTTGTAGTGTTTCGTAGAGTAATTTGTAGGTAGCGTAATTAGTAATTTGTCTTGTAAATTTTTAATGGAATATAAAAAAAGCTGACTTTCGTATAATCTGAAAGTCGTTTTTAGCCTAGATTCTCTTTGTCTTGCTTTTCACTCGACGCACAAAGGATCATGGTTAGCAATGGGTCTTTAAAACACCCACGTGTCCCATTTCTCCAAAATGTTGGGTCACTAAAAATTGTCAAAACACTTGTTTGAATGTTAATTCAAGCATTGTGATTCTGCAAGCATTTCCACAAGGAGTTGGTCACGGGATTCAATACCAGACAATAATAAAACTGCTTGCTTCTAACATATTATTAAATGACATCAATGATAAGCACTGGTTATTTTGATTAAACATTTACGAATTTCCAAGATTATTAATTATGAATGAAATAGCAGTGAATTGATTTAAAGATCTGAATAATGATGAATAATTACTTCTCATTACTAATTGGAAACTGCTGATTGGTCTATGTCTTTATTGAGTCAAATTTCTTTATCACGAATGAACTTAACTACACTGCTCTCATTTACATGTCCCTGGCTACTAAGCCCACTTCCACCGAGTTAGTCAAAACAAGTTAAGAAATTTATGAGCATGTAGCTAGCATAGATGAATTCTTTGCAAAACTTTAAAATCAATCGTGTAAAATATTATTGTGCTTTTCTTTCAAACGAATTGGTTGATGGGAACTTTAGGTAATTTGCCATAATCCCAGAGAGAGAGAGAGAGCAATGTTTGTCAAAGCTTTCGAAACTTCCTGGTAAATCTGCTAATTAGAATGAGGAGAGTTGCCCCCCCCCCCCCTCTGCACTTCCAGGCAAAAGGAATCACGAGATGTGGTCACATAGAGACAAAGGACCAGGAAACTACTTTAATCACCTCAGCTTCTCAGTGTTCCTAACACAACCTTCTGATGCTACGTAGAAATAAAACTACTGAACTTTTGAGATCTAAGTTTCCATGTTAGATACGAAAAAAAACGATAAATTTAAAAAACACATTCCTTGTTACTGCTGAAAGCTACAGCTAAAAGGGGCACAAAAACCGACATTTTCTGGCCAGGGGCCTGGCAACAATAAGCACCCAGTGCGGATTATTAGAGGAAAGCTGTAAGAGTAGCTGTTATAGCAAGAACTGACAACTGTTTAAATTTAATGATGGAACCAAGTTCTCAAAAGAGATTTACAGTACGAGCGAGTCAGGGCTGCATATTTGTCACAAGTCACAGAAAAAGCATTTAGAAGCAATCCAATATTTGACTGGAAAACAGGAAGGGCTGGGGAGAATATATGAAAGCATGGGTTGGGGGAATAGAATTATTAAAAAGAGGCTGCAATAGGGACAAATAAAGATTTAAATTACTTTCATTTCTAGTGTTGTTACTTGTTATTTCTTTAAGATATATATGTTGTAAGTTTTGCTTCATATATTTAGAGAGCAGGTCCACATCAGCACTATGTGTGCAGCCATTTTTAACTGATCTGCATGAACAAATAAATGTAATAATAATAACAATAATAATGATAATAATAATGATAATAATAATGATAATAATAATAATGATAATAATAATGATAATAATAATGATAATAATAATGATAATAATAATGATAATAATAATGATGATAATAATGATAATAATAATGATAATAATAATAATGATAATAATAATGATAATAATAATAATGCCTTTTCAAAGATAGCAATACTTTTGAAGTATATACTCTAACCAAATTTCTGTCAATAATAAAATAATAATAAATTGTCTAAAAGACACCCTTTTGGTAAAAAGAAAAAGGTCAGAAATTTTTCAACTTTGTCCTCTAAAATGTAATTTTTAAATTACTTACCTGTACAAACTATTGTCTCTGCACCATTTATTGTCTTGGTCTTACATGGACTTAGATGAAATGGTAAATCAGTCCGTAGTTCCAGAATTTGGTTGTTTCCAGCTACTGTCTCTGCTAACTTTGCAGCACATGACTTTAAAAAGGTAATGAGTGTTTAGTCAACAAACAAACAAAAATTTAAAGAAAGCTAACATCTATGGTGGGATTTCTTGTTATGACCTACCATAATCAGTTATCTATAGAACGAACAAATTGCATTTTTTCAAAAATCACTACAAGTATTACTGATCTCAGGACTCCCCAATTCAGGCTGTGTCAAGGAACAAATCAATTTCAAAGATAATCAATTCTTTCTTTCCCTGGGGTAAAATGAGATCAAAGCCAAACAGCAACTGCATATTTGTAGCTTCAAATGTCCTACATGATAGAGCAGCTTTATCAAATAAATTTGTCTGCAATATGAGAAAAAAGTTGGATTCCAAAATCATGCCTCAAATCAGGCATCACAAAAAGATGAATTCTCAATAACTTGTAGTAATTCTTAGAATCTTCAATTTCTCTGGAGGTAATTTCCCCTTGAAACAACGATACAGAAATTTGACAAAAAAATTAAAACAGATTGAAAAAATGAACAAACACAATCTTAAAATGGGCATACTTTTGCAGGTTGTGGATAAACATTGTTCCATTGTGTGTCATAGTACAGGGTGGCTTTCTGGCAGCATGCAGTCTGAAAAGTAACAAACAGAGCCATATGATGACACAAGAATAAAAGTAAGGAAAGATTAAAATGAAACAGCAGACTTCACAATTGCTTGAAAAGAAAAACCATAATAGACAATTGGATATCTCACTTTACTCATTGATCTGTGCCAATTTTGAGTGAACACTATCTTATCTTTGCCATATCTTATCTCATATTTTCTTTTCTTAATTCATCAAAAATAACTTAATTCTTATCTAAATATATAACTTATCTAATGACAAATGAAGCATCCAAGCAAGTCTGATTTCAAATAAGGGCATGGTTAAACAAGGCCGGGTTGTTTCCAACCCTTCTCCAGTCAAATCCCTTCAAGCCTTTATGAACCCAGTAGCCAGTGCGGGTCAACCCACCTAGGCAAGTAAACCTTCTCCAGGGTAGGGTTGAACCGTTGAGGCAGGTTAGCTTTTGTAGAATTTTTCCATGTGAAGGCGGGTCAGCTCAACCTGACGTACTGTAAACGTTTCAAAGTAGCCGACTCCAGGTCCTTTGACCAAAAGGTACTATTGTGAAAACAAAAGGCTTAACAAAAAGCCAACCTGCCACATGTCAACTAATGCAACTCGCAGAGCTGCCCCAGGCTGGCTATTTACCACACCACAGAGTTGCCCCGGGCTCATATAAGCAGCAAATATTTTTCAGTAAGGCAGGTTGAGCTGACCCAGGGTGGATACTACCCCGGGTTCACGTGAAGGGACCCTAAGTCAGATTATTTTTTTCAGTCTGAAGGGATATGACTTATGCAAGTTTGACTGTAAGCATTGTAAGCACTTACATAAACAGGCCCTTGCTTGCAAGGCACTGAGGAAATAAATATGTTCTTGCAAGACGATATCTGCAGAACAGACAAATTCACATATCAAATGATGTATATATTTTAGTGCAGATGTTTCTCAGCTTCAAAGACCAACACAAATCTATTTACAATATGCAGAAGGGCTTTATGTACTAATTCCATCAAGCTGTGGAAGTGTTTGGTCATGAGGCTCGATCTGCTGGAGGAATATGAAATAAAATGTTGCCATCTCAACCAAGGGGTGTATCACTCCTTTGCAAAAGAGTATGAGATTTTCTTAACCAAAAAGATTTTTGGGATATTTTGGGGATTTTTCTTGATTTTAGGACCCTTCCTACAGGTTGCCCCCCTTCAACTTCGGGCTGGATCCGCCCATGCATTGTAGTACAAAACCATACCATAATGCACGAGTCAAATCGATACCCGGACATCCCCCCGGGCCACCTCTGGGCATTTGATTTTTCCATTTTCAGTTGTCAAATTCCCCACCCCTTATCAGAAAAATCGTTCAAATTCCCGGCAAGAAGATTATAATTTTCTACTTTTTTAGGATTTTATTTGGGGTACTGACTCGATAAGTTGTCAAATGCCCCAACCTCTTTTTCAATTTTGGATCAAATTCCCCGCCCTGGGATCGCATACTTGATCAAATGCCCGGAGGTGGCCCGGGGGGATGTCCGGGTATCGATTCGACTCGTGCATAATAACCATTAGTCTTGTATATTAACTGGGTGTTTGGGGTTTGAAACTTACTATCTCCACATCTGAAAATCCTGAAAATGAATCTGATGAAATACAAAAAGAGCTTAGAAATAGAAATTTGGCGATCTTTAAAATTAATTGAGCATAGCTGAATTTGGTCAAACATGTGTCTGTTATAAATGCATTGCTTACCTTGGGGTACTCAAAAACAAAGTTAACAGCGCCATATGAATCACTGGTTGAAGCTTTGTAACAGAATCTTGATATGAAAACCCATTCCTAAAGGAAAAATTCACAGCCATTGTGAGTATATCTGTCAATCAAGCATTGTTGTATCTGTCAATTAGACTTTTCCCAGATGTTTTTGCTCAATCAAGCACCTTGAATTTTTAAGGTGCTCTAATTGTCAAGGGCCTGTATTTTTCTTCCTCACAATGCCTTGCTCACTGCGCAGAATTTTTTTAAATTTGCGCACTGGACATTTCCACTGTGCCCTATATTCAGTGCACAGTGCAAGATTCCAACCTGGCTAAACACTTCCGATGAACGTCCACCCCATTTTTAGCGTGGTATTTATTCATAAGCAAAAACCATGTAAAACAGGCTGGGTTTATACCTGGCACCACCCCTGCCATGATGGCAATCAATAGATTTATGTGGGTCTCTAAAATGGATTTATGTGGGTCTCTAATTCTTATAGACATGGAATATTCCTGAGTATATTTTATTATGAATTCTTGGCTAAATGCCTATTTTACTTAGAAAAATATACAGAACGAGTTACTACTGAAGCCTCTCTCAAATTATGCTCAGATTAGATAGATATCAGGTGAGATTTGCGATAACGCAAATTACCGATGCAAAACACCTCAAATGTTTTTATTCGCGGATATTTTCACCTTTAAAGTTAAACGGAAAGCTGCAATCTTCCTTGAAAGGTAAATGACTTTCCCTGCAGTGCAGGTACTATATTATGCCCGTCTGCGTAGAGCTAGTTTACCATTCTGTCAGTAAGCCACTTCATCTTAGGTAGTAAAGTGAAGCTTATTCTGTATATTGTGTCTAGACTACTTGTGGAGAGATGAAACACTTAAAGATGGTATTATCCCATTATTTGTAGATTCGTAGGAAAACAGGTTCTTAATGTTTGCTTTTGCTCTTCTTATGGATCCAAAAACTTATCAGATCATAAATTTTCTAGTTTGCCTTTTGGAATATACATGTGTGATCTTAACTTGTCATGTAATTTAACTGCCCTGACAACATAAAGACGAAAACAAAAGAAACCGTGTGGGAAGTTATTTATGGCCTAAGTCAAATCTGCACCAAAATCTTCGAGGCCTCTCTTAGTGGAAAGGCAAACTTTGAGTAAGGATAAAACCATAAATACCTCTTTAGTCCTGATATTTCCTTCCACAATCAATGCATCAACATTCAGTGCAAGTAATGAGTAAATAGATAGCAAAATAAATGATATTTCAAGGGTATTTTGCAGCGATGACTTGGTTGGCATTTTGCATCATGTTAGAATCAAGCGCGAAGTTGATGTGATTGCCGAATCAAATCAAGCTAGATTCAAAACGGGGGGTCGCTTCTCAAATTTTGTCACCAGTTAGTTTCGAGGACTTGTTTGTCCATTTTTATCTCGATTTTCAATGCTAAGCAAACTGTAAGATAAATAACTTTTTTATAGTACTTTCAGCAATTAAAATCTTTGATTTGTGCTGCAAGATATTGTATCTCATTTGATGGGAATAAGAAACTGAAGAAATTTCTTATAACCATATTTTGAATGGGGGGGGGAAACTGCATGACTCTATATTACAATTGTCGTGGAAGGAGACACAATTTTCTACCGAAACTTCTCGAATTTTAGCAGCTACCTATTTTACAAGTACAGTACAAGCAAAGTTTCCTTGAAAAGATTTTCACTAATAAGGTGGAAGGAGACAATTTTCTCAGCCTCAATGTGAAAAACAAAAGTTGCCAACATACAATTTTCGCTAAAAGTCGCAGAAAATTGCATTATTTTGCAAATTTTTGCGTAGGATGGTGTTATTTGATGTATCTTATAAATAATTACTATGTTTCAGTAATTAATTGTAGTTACAACAGATGCTTTACGGTTTTTCGCAGTGGTGTAGAGCTGGATTGATATCTAGGGGGACTCAGGTAGCAGGACCGTATAAGAACGACATTCATATTGGAGGGTTGTGAGCGGGGCGCATAAAATTGGGGGTTCGGGGGCTCCCCCGGGAAAACTTTTTGAGACCTCGCACTTTACATTGGCGGAAGACGCCCTTGTTGTAAAAAATGCACTGTTTAATTGATGAAGATATGATGATGATATTTAGATATCTAATTGACATAAGCGTACGGGAAGAAAAAATCGCCCCCCAGACCCCCCGGCTCGTACGCTTATGCTAATTGATGAAGATCATGATTGACAACGGCTTGAAGCATTTTGCTAATGATGTAAATCATTTTCAACTATTGGCATTGTTTTTCCTGTGGAAAATTCTGTTCTTGTTATACAATACTGTTTTAATAAGAAACAGCTCATAAGAACAAATATATTTAAACAGCAAATTATGATTTTGTTGAAATAACTAGCCCCAAAATCGCAAAAAAATTACTAGGGGGCGGAGCCCTCTGAGCCCCCCCCCCAGCTCTACACCACTGCTTTTTGTGATTTTATCTCTTTTCCATTCCCGACCGCACAGAAAAACTTGCTAACATAACGCAAGCAAAAATGGGTTGCTAATTGTAACTTCAACTTTCACACTTGCCATCTGTTGCTAATTGTAACTTCAACTTTCACACTTGCCATCTTTCATGAAGGGTTACAATAAAAGGAAAGGAAACGATAGAACTTTGACACAATTTTGTAGTCAGCCAAAAACGCACCTTGAAATACCGTAGTGTACGGAGTTCATTTGGTTGGATATTTTTGTTGCATACAGTACACGTATTTTTTTATAAGAAACTAAGAATTTGAGCCAGTACTGGAAGTTTCCTAAAATTATCAGATTTTGAGCACGCAGAGTTTCTTACGAGTTTCTTAAAGACTTAAACGTTCCATACAATCTTCATATTTACTTCCTGTGCCCTCCTGAACATTTCAAAAGAAATTTCTTTGAAGCCTTTCCAATGTGTAGACATTACTCGAGTACCGACAGTACCTTCCGAGTATATGATAGGGAAAAAGAGAAAAAAAGTGAAAAGATGCTAAGGATTTCCTTAATTAAAATAAATAGTTTCTTATAAGCGGCTTCTTATAAAAAAAATACGTGTATTTCCAAAGCTCAGAAGAGAGCTTGTTTATAATCGTGACTTATTGTGACGTTTTGAATTTCTGCAATGTTACGAAATCAAATTAATTGAATTTATGGTTCTGTAGTTACCCCCTGAATAGAATCTGAAGTTGTTGCTAGGATACACAAGGAAGTATTGAATGTGAAGTGAAGTGTAGACGAATGACAAACAAACTGAATGGGGGACCTGTTCGGGCTAAAGTGAGCCCTTGCTTGATTGATGATTAAATGATTGATGATACTCACCAGAAACTTTTAACCCCTACTGTTTTTACATGAAGAATCCCTTTCTCACAACCAGGGCCGAAGCCAGTGGGGGGGGGGCGGGGCGAAGCGCCCCCCCCCCCAGCAGGCCGTTTGTCGGAAATTTCTCTCGATCTGTCAGATTTTTTCGTGATTTACAGGTAGATTTTTTCGTGATTTACAGGTCCACCTTTAAAAGATTTTGTCGGAGAAATGATGCATTGAATACAAATTTATTAACGTTCGAGGATACATGACAACATGAATTTTGAATGTGGGGCATCTTTTTGCTTCATATTGACTACATTTGAAGGGTTCAAGGTTGGATTGCAAAGTAATTCTAAATTTTGGTTATTGAAGGAGTACATCATTCATCAGTATGTTCCTACAAATGGCGTTGTTGCTGTTGTTGTTGTTGCTTTTGTCGTCGGAAAATTTTGGATCTTTACCCCCCTATGAATCCATGGCTGGTATCGGCCCTGCTTTCCACAAAAGTTTCAAGGACATAGCCTCTAATAAACGCCCTCGGTGTTTATAACATTTTAAAGGAATTTGGTGCGGCGTTTATTAGGGGAAGCCATTTATTGCAATTTTTGTGTGGAAAGGGAAGGCGTTTATTTGAGGCTAGGCGTTTATTAGAGGAAATACGGTGAGCAGAGCAAACAAAGCCTCATTTTGTTTCCAAACCAACAACGATGCTTTCAAACCTCTGGAAAGAAAGACATCATGCTCAGAAAACAACATCAAAACAATATCAAAACATTTCTAGTTCGTCAATGATGGACAGTGTTAAACCATGGTCAAACCATACGAGTGACCTGGGAAAATTAAGCTGCAAAATTACAAAAGTTTCTTAGCAAGCGTACAGTTTCTTTATAGAAGCAATTTTTTACAAAAATGCGTTCAGTGTCATTACCAGGTCCCCAAATTAAGCAGGTATGGAGAACCATTTAGTTACGAGCTCTCCGATTGGCTAGTCACAATTATCGTCATTTCCTGGGTATCGAGGGTATTACTCCATTTCATTGGTCAAATAGTTGGTGATATCCCCACACCTAAATTCTTATTGGTCAATAGAGCGCATGACCACAGCACAGCAACAACAACTGCAACGATAATCTGCTTCGACAGAAAATAGCTTCGACTTCGTACCTTGACCTGACCAGAAACGCAACGATGTCTTTTCAACTGCTTCTTACTGTTTTAGGAAATTCAAAGGACAAGTCATAACCTGCTTGCATCAANCTTTGAAGTTGTTAAAATGAGATAAAAGCAGGTATAACTTGCTCTCCACTTGGGATGTACCTTTGAACCTCGCTGTTGTTTCTGTGCTTCCACTCCTCCGTTTCATTCAGAGATCAGTGGTTTCATTGCGTGAAATAGCTAACAATACCCCATTGGTAAGAAGACAAAGAGATCATTCAAAGCCAAGCCAACAGGGGATCAACAAAAAACAATAAAACTGCCTCTATTGTCATGCAAATGAGAAAATACGAATTGACCAATGAAATGAGCTGTAACTAAAGGTTCTACATAGCCCAAATTAAGTCGTACACAGGCTTGGTAAAAGAAATGGGACAAATGGATAAAACGAGTAAACTTAAACAAGGAACAAATTCAAAACTCTATAACGCTAACTATTACTATGTACCAAACAAGATTAATCATAAGCATGCTAAAAATGAACAAATTCTAAATCAAAACAATCGCTACAATCATTTTTTTAGAAGAAACTTGGGTCCGGGGTTGGTAGGCAGTTTCTTGAATTTTAGGGCCATTTTGCTACCAAAAGTTTCTTATGAGTTTCTTATATTGTTAATGCCCTAAGAGCAGAGCTAATAAACTTTTGTTTATTTAAGGGTTTCCAAATTATTTAGTAAGATCTCAAAACATGTTATAACATAATTCACATTCAAAACAATGCCAAAACATTTACTATTAATCTATAGTGTCGAAATATGTTCGAGTGACCTCGGACAATCAAAGCTTCAAATTTAATTCAGGTAGGGTAGTTTCTTCAGTTTAAAAAAATTGAGCCTACACTACAGTTTCTTCAAAGCGGTTTCTTATAAAAAAATAAGTGTATAACTACTTAGAAATAAAGAACTACAACAACACTTAAGAATACTTTGTAATTTCTTTGGAGTGAGGACACTTTTCGGTAGGCTGAGAAAATGGTATTTTCTTCCCTAACGCCGTGCGAAAACATTGATTTCATTGCACCACTTATGCTTGATTCGCACTGGAGTAAAAACACGTTAGAATTGGTAACGCATTTTCTGAACCCTTTTGTAAATGCATTTTTAATGATGAGTATCGCTGCCGAATGGAATGAAAACTCTTTGATTCCATCCAAGTGCGTCAGGACATCCTCAAAGGCACCGACAAAATATCAGATTGAGGCAAAATATTGCCCAGACCATTTTCCGCAAACGAGGTCACTCAGTTATACATTTATAGATCTACTGATGGTAAAAGTTCAAGACCCTGTGCTCCCCAAGATCCTTTGCGGTCCCACATTGTATTTCATTCTGTATGAAAATGATTTTGGCCTAGCAATCGCAAGGCTGTATTGTTAATGCGTTTTTACTGCAGTGCAAACCAAGATTTACACCCTAAAGCTGGGCAGAGACGGAGAAAGAGGCGGAAAAAGACAGTGTCATCAGCGTTGATTATTGATTCTGCTATAAGAAGTAGCTTGGGCCCAGCCTCTCAAAAAGTGCCTTATATACCATTATTCATTTACACAAGAGCTACCTTAGTTTTAGTTATACTACGATATGTACGTGAGATGTAAGTGATACTATGCCAATTACAAACATATAAATAGCGAATGAGTTCATGTCCTCTATACAAAATAGCATTGTTGGTTAGTACAGTAATATCACAACAAAGTTCACATTCACTAAAACGGGTATACTGCATAAAGGCCTGGCCTAAAATCGGTCTCAAAATAAATATCGGACGAGAATTGCTATAGCAAACATTAATCTTGCAAAACTCATTATATACTGGTTTTATTCATGAACTTCTTCTCCTGACATTACTATTGAGAAAGACTTTAGGCAACATTGTTGGCCAAAATGTCGAACTTAATCAATTTTGCTAAAGTGCCGTATAGTTTGGCGGCTAGTCTGCACTTTAGCGAACCAGCTTTCAATATCGGCACATTATGTGTAATGGGGTAAGGGTTAGGGTTAGGTTTTGGAAAAGGGATTTAAGTTAGGGTTAGCTAGGGTTAGTTAGGGTAAGTTATGATGAGTCAAGGTTAGTTAGGGTTTAGTTAGGGTAAGGTAGGGTTTAGTTAAGGAAAGGTAGGGTTTAGTTAGGATTAGTAGGGTATTTGGTCAAATTCGTTCCTGAGAGATATGACATAAATATGGTACGCTGAAGTGCAGTCGTCCCATTTTTATAATATTAAAAAAACCTTTGCAATTAACAAAATGGTTTCAAAATTGCATATTCAATGACACTGCATTTTGGTGTGCAAGGAGCTTAGCTCTGGTTTTGAGTCAAAAGTCATTTACAAAGGGATATTCCAGTATATAAATAATTGAATTAGTATTGCAGTATTTGGTAATGGTTTAATAAAAAAATTGGAGGTTTTTCCACAAGTGCCGACAACATTATTCGATGACTTACGACTTGTATTACTTGCAAGAGACTGGTATAAATGGTATAAGGGTATAAGTGCGGAATATCCTGATGGAGAAGGAAGTTCAATTAAGAATTCCCCGAATGATTTTCGATTCTCATGAGTTACGCAAGATGGCGGAAAAGGCGGTGCTGATGGACGCTTTTATATCTAACCTTTAGCCACCAATAAGAGTAACGCTACAAATTTCTTTTAAACAACTAGTCTTCTTTAACTACGCTAACTACAAGTATCTTGCTTCAGATTAGCAAAGCGCACTAACCCTCGCTGGAAGCTTATCGCGAAACTTCTCTAGGTAAGTCTTCTGCTTTTTAGATTTCGTTAAAATTCATTTGTTATTCTTCTTTCGCATTTAAAGGCTATCATTCCACTAACCTGACGTTCCTTCGTACATTGGATTTTTAAAGGTCGATGTTGCTTGCTTGAATAATGGATTTTCACCCTACAAAGAAATAAAACTTGATCAATAAGCTGGCCAAATACAATAAAATCCAGAAGTCCAAATTACCTTTAAAGTGTTTGGAATCTGCTTGCATAAATGTCTTTCTCACGATACTTTCAATTGAAGCATTCAGTGCCAATCACTGGTTAAAATCAGGTTAATGCTATGCAAATATTGCCCATCTCAAGCCAAAGATGTGATCAATAAGCTGTAAAAAGGGAAATTGTCTCTGATTTTCAAAAAGCGTCCGAGACTTTTTGTCCAAACGTTTTTTGTTCGAAACTTTTCCGTCCGAAACCTTTGGATGTTAATGTAGTTTGAAAGAAGATTTTGACGAGTTTCGACAAATTCAATCTCTTCAGTGATGGCGTTGATGGCCAATAATAAGGTACCAACCCCGGGGGGGGGGGGGGTACTCCCATTAAGGCCTGACAGGGGGGTCCAGTCGGTTTGAGGGTCTTACCAAATGGCTACCAAATGGCCCAATCTAGAGAAATAACCATACCACTTGGGGGTATTCTAAGAAATTGCTACCCTTTCTAGATAGGAAATGATCTTTTTAGTTCNAATTTCCAAAAGTTAACTGATGTTTTTGGCTGTCAAACAGTGAACTACTGCAATCTGGCCGGTGGTTGGTGTAAATTCTATTACCTTTTTCTTTGAATTGATCTTTGAATCTAGAACAAAACTTTAGCTACTCTTCAATATTTTTCGAAATTGCAGCGTATTTTATATTTCAACTCATTTAAGGATGTGACGTCATCTAATTCCTAAATTGTAAACCAGACCAGTGAAAGACTTGTGCTTGATACCATATTGTAGACATTCATAAACTATGGTTTTATTGAAAATTATTCTATGCTTCTTCAAAAAGTTTAGAAATTACGATGTTTTTGATTATTTTCAAAAATCTTCTTGAATTCTCAAAAAAAAGAAAAACCTCTAATTTTGAAAAAATTGAAAAGTCCTGAAAATTCCAACGGTAGAATTATAGCAAAGTAACAAAAATTTCTTTCAAGCCATTCAATTCAAAGAAATAGGTCATAGAATTTTACACCAACCTTTTTAAAGATATGGAACATATGCTCCAGTGGCCCGTGTTTTAATCCCAACAAATTTCCATAGATTGTGATAAGGGATTAAAATTTCGTATTCTCAAGAGCAGGAATATTCGCAACATTAGAATTCAACACAACACAAGTATGGTGTAAACACAAAAGTTTCAAGACAGAACCAATACAAAATGTTTCTACTAGATGTAAAATACGGGCAATAATCAAGAAGTTCACACTTTGCTATCTTAAAACTTCAATCAACTTCGAAAATCCTTTTTAGGAAACTCATCTGCATTTCTAAGTTTAACCTTGTCCTCAAAAATTTGGAAGCGAAAAGAAATTGAAAACTTTCTGATATTTACCTTGCACATGGCAGCCAAAAATGAGCAGTCTATTTTGGAGTTCCCGATACTACAAAGCTTAAGCACTAGATTCGCAAATCAACTAAGGGCATCTTGCTAAGCGATATTTGCTTAACTCTGACTATAAGTGACTTATAGCAGATTTGCATTGTTGTTAATTCTATAACCGTACACAGCAAGTTCAAAGAGTTTTAAATGTCACCAGTTTCACTACTTCCTTGCTTTAATGTTACATGTTGAAGTAAAGTAGGAACTGAAACTAGGTTTCTAGATCGAAAAATATTTCTAGCTCTACTATAAACTCATTGTTATTTTTATCATTATTATTATTCTTAGTTATTATCGATTTCTTTATAGTAGGCGTTTATGAGGAATAGCTAAATTACAACTAATTGATGCCTACTTGAACATATTGATGAGATGAATACTACTAAAAAATGCTTACCGTATCAAATTTGACTTCTTGTAAATCTTTATTAAACTTGGCCAATTCTCTTCGATCCTATGAAAATAAATGATAGAACAACTAACGTTTTGCACCTAAAGCTTCGAATCAGTTAGAATTTAAAACTGTCATATATTTGAGACTGTATTTCATCAATATCTTCAACCCACTTGAAAAACAAAAAAACAGTTAACTTCGACCTCTACATTGACAAATGCATCACTTCGCATAGAAAATAAAAGATAAAATAAAATAAAAGATAAATGAACTGCAAACAAAACATTTTCAACTCCTTAACAGCCATAAAGATATATATTCTCAGTTTACAATTCGAGTAATACGGTGCACTATTTTTGCGCATCTATTGAATACTGCAAGTCCCTCTTCGAGGAGCTGGTATTTTCTTGACAGCTAAGATTTGGTTTAAGCGGCATTATTTGTGTCCACTCTCTTTAAAGGCCCTGTGTTCCCCATGATCCTTTGCACGCGCCTGAACGGTCAAAGCACCATATTGGCAGTAAACAACATATCTTGAACACACAATGGTGGGAACACAAATAGCTACGGGGAACAAAGCTTTCTTAATCTTTCAAGCATTTTCAGGAATGTCTGTTGTTCGAGTTCAAAAGCGATGGCATAACAACGTCCATTTGAAGATTGAAAAAACAATACAGCCTTGCGATTGCTAGGCCAAAATCATTTTCATACAGAATGAAATACAATGTGGGACAGCAAAGGATCTTGGGGAGCACAGGGTCTTTAACTTTTACCATCAGTAGATCTATAAATGTATAACTGAGTGACCTCGTTTGCGGCCTGGTAGACTACCAATCAAAGCGGCTGCCTTTTCGTATTAGTATAAATCAGAGAAAAGATTACCTTTAAAGTTGCTAATAACTTCCAAATCAGCAGCAATGCTAATCCAACTCCTACTATACCAGCTATGACACCAAGAATAATTGCAAGAATATCCGGTTCGGCTGGGCAAACTATGAACGAGAACATTTTTCGATTATATGGAGAAAAACGCCAAAATAAGATTCAATATGCGCCAATGATCAGATGGAATCCTTGATGCTCATTTCCTGTAAAAAACTTTTCATACCAGTACATTATGAAGGTCATCCAGAACTTGGGTCATTTGACAAAAAAGAGAATCAGATTTGAAATGAACAAGTATGGCGGATATTTCTGACCAGAGAATCTTCATAGGGTGTCATTTCTTCCTAGCATTTTTGCTTCGACAACACAAACTTGTAGAGAACCCCGGTGGGAGGGGGGACAAGAACCCCGGTGGCAGGGGGGTGGACAGGGGTCTGCCGTTCTCGGTTTCAGAAAGCTATCCACGTTTAATTGCTTTTATGAGGAATTTTGGTGGTTAACTACCCATTTTTAGCAATTTATGGACGAGTCCAGGCAAAAAGGACCCATGTTTAAGGACAATCTGCCGAAGATTTACGCTTGTTTAGAGAATTAGAGAACCTTCAAAGCACCCATATGAGCGAAACAAACTCAACATGTTATGAACGCCCTCTCACTCACCCCCCCCCCCTCCCAGGGTAGAAACCATTTAATATCAAGGGCTTTTCTTATATTCTTCTGAGCAAAAGTTGGCCACGATGTAAATTGTGCTTCATGCAGTAAATAACGCCATGTGCCTAAAAAACCCTAACGTATAATAACTTGACTTTGCAAAACGGGAAGGGTAATGCTGAAAAATGGGAAGGGTAATGCTGCAAAATGGGAAGGGTAAAATTCAATTTTGGTAAAACTTTACCACTGCAGCAATGCGATAAAATTTGCACAATAAGCGAAAAATCTTGGGCCAAATAACAATATTTCGTTATGTTACGATAGCCTATCTCAGCGTAAAAAACATCTATGCAGCACCATTACATCATCGATATTGACATCGTAATCTAAAGCATTCTTTGTGCGGTCAAATGTTAACACTGTATATGTGTTAACATTTCACCAAATAAAATCTTCGTCTATACACCAAGTTTGGACTGTTCAGTGCTGAATAATTCATCGATGTCAAAATATCGAATTAAAAAATCTGTAAGAACCTACTCTGTTGGTGAACATTGTCATAGCAACCACAGCAAACAGTTTTATCTTTGAAATGACTTCAAAAAAGCCGAATTGAATAATCAAAAGGGAAATGCAATTAATGAAAACAAAACTGTACTTACTTCGTTCCTTTTGGACTAATAACTCGATCTTCTCTGTGGCGTTGCTTTTGCGGTATGTAAATACGAACGAACAGTCGTCTTTATCTGCCGCAACGCATCTCTCACCTGCACCTGAAAATATAAGAATATAATGTAGGTCAGAATGAAAACTCAAATAAGACCTGATAAACAACTAACAATTGAGATCCTCTAATTTTCACCTGATTATACAAACCAGGTATAAACATGACGCTCGAAAAAGGATGAAAATAGAAATTATTCTGTTTTAAAATCTTACAGGGAACCTAAGCCTTAATGCTATTACCTAATTTTTATAAACAAAGAGACTTTAATTTCTCTCGCGCAAACTTTCAGAGGGCAATTTTCAAATTAACTGAATGGCTTAAACCGATAGAGCAATAGAAGAGGTTCTCAAATAGTTGTTTTTCCCTTCTTTTTAGGTCGCATCGACCTTTTTAATGCTATCCCTGCCATTGTTAACCTGGGGGTATTTTTAGATTAGATTATTAGCTTTTGACTGTAAGCTATTATATACATGAAATTAGATTATAGTTATTTCTTAAATTTATATTTTCATTTATTTGATGGCAAAATTGTACATACACAAATACATATACAATAAAGACTTATGTCTTAGAACTACGAGCGTTGGGCCATACGGTCTGTTAACAGAGGAATAAAAATCTGCCTCCGGGAAACCGAACTTTTCATGCACGAATAAAAATCTGGTTAGACAGGTGCTTTTGCAACGATTCACTAATGATCGGCATACACTCATTTTTTCATAAGAAACAGCTTATAAGAAACGGTAGGCTCAATTTTTTAAACTCAAGAAACTACCCAACCTGAATTAAAAAAGCTAAGAAACCTGTAATTTGTAGATTCAATTTTCCCAAGTTACTCGCAAATGTTTTGACACTGTACAATAATGTGGATGTTTTGGCATGATTTTTAGTGCGAATTATGTTATAACTTGTTTTGAGATCTTACTAAGTAATTTGGAAGCCCTTCCAACGAAAATACATTGGCTCTATACTTAGGGCATCAACAATATAAGAAACACATTAGAAACTTTTAGTAGCGAAATGGCCCTAAAATTTAAGAAACTGCCTACCAACCCAGACCTCAGTTTCTTATAAAAAAATGAGCGTACTAGAAGACTAGATAAAAACGATAAACGATTAGATTTGCTCTCTTTTTTTGTCCTTATTTTCTGGGCTCGAATTTTCTACACTAATTGTCTCTAATCACTAATTTTAACAGACATTTGAATACTAGCTCTATTCTATCGTCAATACAGTTATCGATACCAGTTGGTAAAGCTTACTAACAACTTAACCATGAATTTGCAATGCTGAATTAGTCAATTGCAGGTAACCATCAAATATCAGATAACACTGATTTTATTCGTCAAAACAAGTAAGCATATGACACACACGTGCTTTGATCAGACATTAAAAGGATAACACCTGGGCCTCTGTGATGTGACCAAATAGTCCGAGGGCAAATCACTCCTAAAATCTCGCACACTTTTTCGTACAAAATCTTAAAACATCTAAAACATCTCAAAACTCTCCACAAAATCTTAGAAATATAAAATAAATTCTAAAAATCTTCGAAAATCTAAAAACATCCCAGGAAATCACCCCCAACAAATGATACAAATTCTCAACAAAATGTTCGAAAATTCTTTGCAAAATCTTCAAAAAGATTACAAAATCTTGAAAAATCATGCAAAATCTCGAAAAGCGTTGAAAGTCTCAAAAACCTAAAAATCTCAAAAAGTCCTAGAAATTTTAATTGTAAAATCTCAAAAATCTCAAAATCTTTAACAAATCTGAGAGATTTTTAAAATCCTAAAAACTCGTAAGATATTTTTGGAGTGATTTGCTACTCAAATTAGTCTCACCAGGTTTTACCTCATTCAGCACAAATGTAGTCTTCCACAATCTCAATCGACTATCGCTCATGTTCCCTCCCCGTAAGAACCTCCCACAACCCCTCTCGAACTTACGATCTACAGGCTTTCGTGCATTCCATTAACAAAGTACACCTTCCCTCAATACACAAATTTTGATTTAAAATCTGAAGCCCAAAATATTGGAAAAGTGCGGAGAGCATGTTTTGCGAAATCTTGGGGCAAACAAAGCACAAATTCATTAGCACAACCAGTTGTTTTTGGTGGAATGGCCCCTTTACGGTCACTCATAGCACAATGTGAAACAGGTTTTAGCATTTATCGGTATTTATTCGTTTAGGTGCAACTTGTTCGTAGTTGTACACTTAGTTGTAATTTAGTTGCATGTTTTATGTAATGGCCAGGGGGTAGTCATAGTCTTTTGCACTCCCTGGTATCGTCCCTGTAGTGTTGTATAGTTGTATAGTAATTAGAAAGTATAGTATGTTGTAACATGTGGTGTAAAATTTTAGATGAATATAAAAAAAAACTCATAGCACAAACAAGGAACTTGAGCACGAATTTAAATATCTCTTACTGTCCCCTTAACATAATTCGGGCAGGGCTCTACTTAAATCAGAGTAAATTGGTTTTAAAATGCAAGCCATAAGCTTGATTCAGTGCACTTATATCGTATTGAAGAAATCAGCGTGAGGTCAGGTGCATCTGTTTACTTTAATTTAGTAAAAACAATCTGAATTTTCTTTAATTAAGAATTAATTATCTTTTACCTAAATGCAGAAATCAGATTGATTGGTGGTCAATGAAACGTAAAGGGAGGAGCTATGAACTATGCCAGCGCATCAATTTTTAAAATAACACGTAATATCTACACAGCATTGGTGTCTAATTGACTGCGATATTAAATTCATTGTTCATAATTTTGGAACCGTTTGACGTGAAAAGCAGAAATTTGAAATTTTATATATCTGCAGTGGGCATACCCCTGTGAAAAGTTTGAGCAAAATCTACCTGGATCAAAATTTAGGTCTGGTTGCACTTGACATGGAATGTCACTATAATAAATGGGTTAACAAGGATACAATACAAATGATAAAAA
>REGM01000065.1:555070-642028 GCA_004194415.1 Aurelia aurita
CAATTGACTATCGCTCATGTTCCCTCCCCGTAAGAACCTCCCACACCCCCTCTCGAGCTTACGATCTACAGGCTTTCATGCATTCCACTAACAAAGTACACCTTCCCTCAATACACAAATTTTGATTTAAAATCTGAAGCCCAAAATATTGGAAAAGTGCGGAGAGCATGTTTTGCGAAATCTTGGGGCAAACGAAGCACAAATTCATTAGCACAACCAGTTGATTTTGGTGGAATGGCCCCTTTACGGTCACTCATAGCACAATGTGAAACAGGTTATAGCATTTATCGGTATTTATTCGTTTACGTGCACCTTGTTCGTAGTTGTACACTTAGTTGTAATTTAGTTGCATGTTTTATGTAATGGCCAGGGGGTAGTCATAGTCTTTTGCACTCCCTGGTATCGTCCCTGTAGTGTTGTATAGTTGTATAGTAATTAGAAAGTATAGTATGTTGTAACTTGTAGTGTAAAATTTTAGATGAATATAAAAAAAAACTCATAGCACAAACAAGGAACTTGAGCACGAATTTAAATATCTCTTACTGTCCCCTTAACATAATTCGGGCAGGGCTCTACTTAAATCAGAGTAAATTGGTTTTAAAATGCAAGCCATAAGCTTGATTCAGTGCACTTATATCGTATTGAAGAAATCAGCGTGAGGTCAGGTGCATCTGTTTACTTTAATTTAGTAAAAACAATCTGAATTTTCTTTAATTAAGAATTAATTATCTTTTACCTAAATGCAGAAATCAGATTGATTGGTGGTCAATGAAACGTAAAGGGAGGAGCTATGAACTATGCCAGCGCATCAATTTTTAAAATAACACGTAATATCTACACAGCATTGGTGTCTAATTGACTGCGATATTAAATTCATTGTTCATAATTTTGGAACCGTTTGACGTGAAAAGCAGAAATTTGAAATTTTATATATCTGCAGTGGGCATACCTGTGAAAAGTTTGAGCAAAATCTACCTGGATCAAAATTTAGGTCTGGTTGCACTTGACATGGAATGTCACTATAATAAATGGGTTAACAAGGATACAATACAAATGATAAAAAGACACTTGACAGATCAAATTTTAGATGAAATTTGGCTGAAATTTTGATCACACGAATAAGATTGCGTAAACGATGGCGTTACTCAGATTATCTTCAGTCAAATCGATCATAAAACCATAATCTCCGAAAACAATTTCTAAGGCCCTAGGTGTCCCAAAATTGTCTCTAAGTTTGGTTGAATCTGGTGAGGTACTAATAGAGTCACAGAATTTTGATAAATATATTTTCTAGCAACTGATAAATTAACTTTATAAATATTAGATACTCTCGAGTCCGGAATAGACGGGGAGAGGGTTGAATAAACAATGTGGGTTTAAAATTTCCCAAATTCTAATAAACGGGGTCTGCAATAAGCGGGGTGGGTGGAAAATTTCCTGAATATTAATAACAACGGGGTCTGGAATTAGAACACACGAGTGTTTTTCACTGCAAAGAACATCACAGACAAGTTGAGAATCACAGAAAATTTATCAAAATGAGAAACACAGTTATCACATTTCAGGAAAGACGATTTCACATGTTTCAGATTTCAAGAAGCTCGAAATAAATAAACATAGTCTGGAATAAGGATGTCCTGGGTGGATTATTTTCAAAAAATTAATAAGCGGGGGTGGGGGGACGTCTATCCTGGATTCGAGAGTATTAGATAGATTAGATATTGACAACCTGTAACTATGCATCACAATTTCTAGCGTTCTACACCAAACTGATACAGAAAAGCTGCATAGTTTGAACAAAGACTTTCAGCCGTTTTCTGCATTATATTCAAAGTGGAGTTCTTAGCAGACCATCAAGTATTTTAGAACAACAAGTCCAATTTGAAGGGTGTAATGTTTCAATTATATTTCAAAATCATGACTATAAAACCAAACTTAAACCACGTCAGTTGATAGATGACTCGGAGTTATAGCCATTTGAATGGGAAGTGTTTGTTCACTCATACTGCATGACACTACGCTGACAGAGGAAACAAACTTCGAAAAAAACTTCACTGACAAGTATTAAACTATTAAACTAAGGCTGAGTGCATCTATTATTTACTAATCATATAATCCATTTTCTTACTTAAAGATCTACCTCATATAGCCTTATATCTTATTGTTTTAAGTTTGCTTCAATAATGTCATCATACACATTTACCCTAGTTTTTTATATTTTGGTAATTTCATACCTTCTTGTTATAAACCATCATTTCAAACACACTTACACATTTCTCTTTTTGTTGTTTTCTCAAAATTTTCGCAGCCCTCCGACTGCCTGCCTCTTCAGTGATAATATATGCCTAGTTTTTTTAACTTTTACTTTAGTGGCCCAAGCTAGATAAGGGATGCTTTACTTGGGTGACGTATTTTCCTACGGATCTATTTTGCATTGTAGCAACTTGTATTCTATTAATAAAATTGAATTGAACAGAGAGGATAACATGATGTAAGATGATGAAACAATGCCAAGATTTACCTGCTTCCACGTACGTCACTGTTGTAATCTTTGTGATATTATGCTTCCCGCATTCAGCTTCACATTTGGCTGCAGACAAATCACTTGTCTTGAAAACTTTGCATCGAACACATTCTCTATAGTCCACGCACGGATCAGGGCAGTTCTGGTTTAAAGAGAGCGAACAAATCAACATCAAAAGCCGGTAAATCAATAAATTGCAAAGACTGTATTTATTCCAAAGTAATCAAAATTCATACTGAGAAAATGTAACAAAATTACTAAAAATATAGTACCCTTGCAGATAAATTGATGCATTTTGCATTTTGATAAATAAAGAGTAAATTTCCCTTCAAATTGGTCATAAACTTGTGTGAAATAATGAATAAATGAAATAGTCTGTGCAAAGTTGATGCCAAAACATAAGCAGCATTTGCAGGGCTGCTGGAATAGTCACTCTATTCTATGAAATATCGGCTTAAAAGAATCCTAGTGACTCTGTTTCAGAACTTGCTACTCTAAAAACATCCATGGGGGCTCTAAGACGGTTCGCATTGTGGGTTCTTCTTTCTGGAACGATGGTAATGGTTTAACGCAGCATTCAAGAAATTCTCCCGCGGAACACAGATGCTAATAAAATGGGTTTCGGTAATACCGAAATCAAACAATTTTTATGATAGTTACCTCAGAACATTGATCGCAAAAATCCCCAAAGTATCCTTCAGCACAACCAGTGCACCTTCCACAAACACAAGATCCTTTGCCATTGCAGATTTTCTACAAGAGAGGAATCGAATTGACTTTAGACAGAGAAAAGAAAATATATCATCAAGGACAAAACTGAACTTGGAGCACTATTTTTATGATAGCCGTAATAACACGATAACGCTACATTTGCACCAAACCTTTGTAAAAAATTATAGAGTTCTAGAATGTAAAGTTGTACGGTTTAGAATATCAAATATCACCTTCATAATTAATTTGACAGACCACAGTTATCATGTTATACATTTGAAGACATAGACTACATTTGTACGTATTCTTCAATGTCGTGCTAATTAAACTCTGTCTCAAATTAGATGTCACGTGAAAATGCCCGCGAAAAAACAATTCGAGAGTTTTGCATAGGTAATTTGCGGTATCGCAAATCTCACGTGATATCTAATTTGAGACAGACTGTAGTTTCGTGAGAAAATATATGAAAAGCTATTGCATGACCAACGTTGCTTAAGCCTGGTTCACATTAGGTCGTTGCAGTAGCTGGGGTCCGCAGCCGAACGACTCAAACTTAATATGAAGGGCAAAAACTCAGTCATCAGGGTCGTCAGGGTCGTTTAAATGAGCTTATTTTCGCCGTTCACATTAAGTCTGTTGGGTATTTTGGGTCTTTGTGGTCGTTTGTTCCAACGACTCCAACAACTTCAACGATCCAATGAGAACCAGGCTTAAGGCGTTGAAACGTTGCGAGAGAGTGATGCTTCAGCGAAAAAATTTACAAACAAAGAAATTGGTGAGCAGCATCGATTCAAAATGATCTGTGGAATTCAAAAGTTAAAAATTTGAGACAATACAAGAAACGAGGAAAATTAGCATTTTGGTTCTGTTATTCTGTTTTCCATTCTGCATAAAATCACTTTATCTACTCACCTTATTGTACATGCAACCAGCAGTAGAATTAATACATTCATCTCCACAAGTTGGCCCGGTCCAATTATCTTTACATTTACATTGATTGCATTCGCAAGATCCCCTTTCCTTGCCTGCAAAATTTAACGCAAAATTCATCAAAATCGATGTGGTCTTAACTCAAAAACCTTCATTGCGCAATGATAGGTCGTATGCATTACATAAATAGTAAGTGTGATGCACGAAGAGCCTTCTCCTCAGTCACCTATCCCTTATCAAAGGAATTGTGTATTTCTTCACGTGATCTCAATATACGCTTTCTACGCACTGAAGCCTGCAAGCAAGCTGATGTGTGCCTGCAGCACTACTCCTGAGTACTAATTACCGAACACGGCAGGATAGACAGCTGAGTTGTGACTGTTCGCTTGTGGATTGTTGATGTGGCGACGAGATTCGAACTCGAACCTGTAGACCCCACAAGATTCGAACCACTGCTTGGCCACACAGCCTCATCGCCAAGCTGCAAACAGAAGCTCGAACTAAAGGGGCAGATAAAGTCAAGTGAGCTAGATCTATTGTTCCATTTTTAGCGCCAAATTTGTCTGTATATACCGAACAACATCTCTTCCTATGCTCTCTTAAACACAGCTTATATTATGTACTCATTTTCTGGAGGTAAAGATATAAATTCTAGACTACGTTTACAGGATATTAGCACAATTTTGAAAACGGCAAAAAATTTGACGGTACCAAACTTTTTAGCTGGCGTTCACACGATACTGACACAATTGGAAAACGGTAGAAATTTTGACGGTAACGCACACTTTGCAATCTTCGTAACAAAGAGGCTGGATCTTCATGACAAAGAAAGTTATCTAGACCTAAAGAATCAATCAGCCTCGTTTCGAAAGCATCGACCAATGTTCCATTTCGTCGTTTACGAGTCTTCACACGACACCGTTCACAAATTGTGCCTGTTAGAGTTCTGTTTTCAAATTGTACTCAAACTGTATTCAAATTTCGTGTGAGCGGGAGGCATATCGGTAGCAATTTTGTTGCGTTTCCAAATTGTACCAGTATCGTGTGAACGTCGTCTTAATCAACTGTTGAACTTACCACCACAGATTTGTCCAAACGATTTCGGGCATGTAGAATTACTACACTCGCAGTATTGACCATAGATGTGTTCGCCAGGAGTCTAATGATAAAAATCAAGAAAACTACAACTTAATATTTTGGACAATTAGATATTGAGTTTATGCAGACTCATGCTAAAGGATAATTCCCAAGATTCTAAGGGCTCTAATTTGGGTACAGTAAAATCCCGCATATAATCACCTTCCTCGTATAAGAACCTACAGCTTGAAATCTACCACATTTACTCCTTTATGTAAGAACATGTTCACCCTTGTTTTTGTATTTTACGTTCTTATTTGAAGAACAAATGTATTGATATAGTTTTCAAATGTGGCAATCAGAAACATTAATTTGATTATGGTGTAAAACAAAACATATTCAATATTGCTCTTCAATCATCTAAAAGGCCTAACCAAGTCTGATTCCACCACATTGCTAATTTTCCATCCTGTTACAGTATTTTGATTTTAAACAGAAAACAAAGAAAAATAAAAAAAAAACCATTTGGAGAAAATTTAAGAACCTAATATTTAATGAAAGTTAAGACCGAAAACAGCTTGGTTTGAAAAAGGTAGGTTCTTATATGCGGGTTTTTAATTTATGTAATTAATAAGCGCAGCTCCGCTGTAAATATTTTGGTCCTGAACACATAGGGTGTATTCCAACGCCTCCCTTCTTGCGTTGAAATTTTCCTGTTGAAAGTCAAACAAAACAAATATTCGATATCATGTTTTGGACCTTTTTAGACCTTCAGACATTGAAACATGGTAATCAGAAATACCAAATCCAAAGTGTTTGTTTACAGTTCCAAGTGTTCTAGTAATACAATAAAATTCACTATTCGTTAAGTGCAAATTTCCTCTTTTATCGCTCATTCTAACCCTCCGCTTACATATCCATTTCGCATTTTATCCCATACCCATGGGCGCATACATATGGGGGAGGGGTAATGGGGTACCGATTCAATTCTATGATTGGTCTACATTTCCTACAGCCCTGTATACAATGACCTTCTGTTTACACAAGCGTAAAAGATAAGATACGTACGGCACTTGGAAAGCACTGAAAACATTCGCCACATTCACAAATTCCTCTGTCACTGCAGACCTTCCCCTTGTATCTGTAAAGAGCAAGCATACATACGTAATGGTGTAATTTGGAAAGGGAGTCTAAAAAGTAAGACTTTNCTCCGCTTACATATCCATTTCGCATTATCCCATACCCATGGGCGCATACATATGGGGGAGGGGTAATGGGGTACCGATTCAATTCTATGATTGGTCTACATTTCCTACAGCCCTGTATACAATGACCTTCTGTTTACACAAGCGTAAAAGATAAGATACGTACGGCACTTGGAAAGCACTGAAAACATTCGCCACATTCACAAATTCCTCTGTCACTGCAGACCTTCCCCTTGTATCTGTAAAGAGCAAGCATACATACGTAATGATGAAATTTGGAAAGGGAGTCTAAAAAGTAAGACTTTTGAAGAAAATGCAACTGAAAGTTCATGAATAACTAAAGTCTGTCTCAAATTAGATGTCACGTGAGATTGTTTTTTGTTTTTGTTTTTATTTTTGTAATTGTTTTTATTCGTGGGCATTTTCACGTGATATCTAATTTGATATGGACTAGTTGGGTGAATAATCAACGATAACATGAAGCAACAACAATGTTCCAACAAAACACCATTCTCTTTCTCTAAACAGCCCAATAATGTTATTTTATCTAAGTGAGATTTTAAAGGAGGAAAATTTGTTTATTTGACCAGTTTATTTTCATGCTATTTGAATACTTCCCGGAAAAATGAAACGCTGAATAATCCCAGTTATCGCAACAACAACAACACTTCGCTATACTTTTCAGTCTACATAAGTGCATTTAAATCTTACGCACATACCTACTTTGACTGAAATCTTATAGACAACTTTCCTTTAGGCACGTGGACTGAAGTATTCCCAAAGTTTATGAAGACTATGTTTTTGGCCACAAAAATGCAATTTTATCGTAAAATTCTGCAAATTAGGTATCATTCAAAAAAATTAGTGAGTTGCATGTGAATCTTGCGAGGGTATGAAATTTTGCAAGATTTACGTTCCACTCGCTAAGCTCTTTTAAATGATACCTAGTTTGCAGTAATTTGCAATAAACTGGCAGGTATCTATGACTAAAAGAACTTGGTCTACAGAATTTTTGGGAGTACTTTAGTGTTGCACTTGCCTGTACTATAATTTTCCCTGGCCTTTCTTCTACATTTATTTCACTAAGTCTAGCTTAAATGCATCTATACAGTCTGTTCACAACTTATTAGCCAAAAGACAAAAATTTCAATTGTGGTTCATTGCAAAAGCGTTAAACAGTTCTGCATATCTCACATGGGAGATGTCTCAGTGGTGTCACATGGTAAATTTCCAAAGGCGAGCGAAAAAGGCCCTAACGACCATATAAAATCAAGTTTCATACCTGCAAAGTGCCTCATCATTTTTATTCGTCGCTTTGTCACACTGACAAAATCGGCCTTTCAACGTTCTACAAATATGAAACAAAATCATTAATGACAGAAAAATCACGAGAGAAGAAATTAAAACTTAGAAAGTTATATTCAGATATCAAATGCAGAGGTAGCTACCGCATGTGATCAAATAGTTATGGCTGTAATTTCCCATTCAGCTTGCTATCAATTAATAAATATTGTGATTTTGATAAAATTTATGAAATTTAGCTACTCGTGACCAATGATTTACAAGACTCTCTTGAAACAAGCATATAAGTCACAGGGAATTCACTCTTAAGATTTCTTCGTTTCCTTCTAAAATTTTCTTCATTTCTTTCTAAATTTTCCTCTGCGATGGCGCGGTTGTTTCTTTCTAAATTTTCCTCTGCGATGGCGTGGCGAGGAGGAATGGAAAATGCGGAGGAGAAAGCGCGGAGGAGAAAGAAAATGACGAACATTTTAGAAAGAAACGAAGAAATCTTAGTAGGGATTCCTTGTGTATAAATGCGAGATTACCTCTAACCGTTAGAATAAGAATTTGCTATGAGAAACCTGATATAACAATAATTCGATTTTCGATTTGGCGAAAATCAAAATTTGCAAAGACGAACCATTTGATCACTTGCAAAACATTTGAAGAAAATCTATGTGATGGATGAACAATCAAAATACAATTTTGAAAAAGAACGAAACAATTCTTGTGATATCCAGGAACTAAAACAAAGTAAAATGCAGTTGTTTGGGAGAATGGAATTCAAGCTGTGTGTCCTACATATCTGGTACCGATTACACATTCTTTCCAACACATGATGCCTACGCTTCAAGTCAAATCAAATCATGACCCCTGATTACTTACGGATCACAGTCACATTTTCCGCATCTTAATGTTCCATTTCCATTGCAAATTGGGCTTGCTTTCACCTAAAACATAAAGATGACATAGTTTTTTAAAGCTTCACTCGGTGGCACAGAATTCTGGAACTTAGCAAGAGTTAAATTGCATACCAAACTCATCTAATATAAAATACCACATTGAAGTGGGAAACATCCCAATCTATTTTCATAAACAGTTTTCTTACCATACCGGGTGAGTCAGAAAAATTTTTAGACGTTGGAAAGCCTGTAGCGGTTTGGGCCCAAGAGGACATTTTATACTTGCTGCCTTATAGCTCTACAATCAAGCTACCGAAAATTACAAGAAAATGGTAAGATGTAATTCACCCATTGAGGGTTGACATACAAATATTTTTAGGGTGATTTGGCTAGAACTCTCGGAGTTAGGATTTTTTAAACTTGTATACAGTTTTTTGGGACACCCGGTAGTTATTCAGGAACTAAAAGCTTAGCGATTTAACCAGTTCTGAGAAATAATTCCCGACACCCGAAATGCATTTTCAAGTCTAAATCTATAAGAATTCTTGATATTCAGGACTTCTTATCTCATCCAGTCTTACGGACATACAGTTTGCCTGTTACATAGTGTGCAAAGTATACGCTTTCTTTATTGACTAAAACAAACTCTTCGTCATAAAATATAGCGAGCATACAAAGCAATAACAGACACTGTGTCCTTTAATTAACTTTGCTACTGTCAAATTTGGTGACCCACATCAGATATTGACCGCGGGTACGGAAAATGTGGGAAGACAAGTACTGATTCCGGTTTGCTTTGGGGGGAAATACGTTAACATCAGCCACAACGTTACAAATCCTAATTAACGGACAACTTTCAAGCCATTTTATTCGACACGCTTGAATCTATTGTTCGTGCTTCCAAATATGCAAGCAATGTGGCAATCAAATGACTATTTCAAGACACCCCTTGAAGAGGCTGTATTCCGTTACTTTGGTGATGAATAATTCACATAACGTTCGACGCGAAAGAAGGGTATGTCTTTATTCTCTGTTCTAAAGGACAAGAGCAAGTCTTTTGCTTACTGCAATGCCTCTTTCTTGCATTCGAATTTCTTCAAAAGTTATAACTTAAAACTAACTTATAACAGCATAGGGCTCAAATCTTTGAAAAGTTGGGTGTAAAATTCCATTACATTTTGTTTTTAAATTAAATGGCTTTAAAGGAACTTAGGGTACGGTAAATCTTCAGTGGAAATTTTTTGATATCTTGATTATTTTCAAAATGGCAGCATTTATTATATTTGAGGCTGTGACGTCATCAAATTTCTAAATCCTAAACCAGAAGAGCGACGCATTTCTACCATATTGTAGAACTTCGAAAACTNCTTCAAAAGTTATAACTTAAAACTAACTTATAACAGCATAGGGCTCAAATCTTTGAAAAGGTGGGTGTAAAATTCCATTACATTTTGTTTTTAAATTAAATGGCTTTAAAGGAACTTAGGGTACGGTAAATCTTCAGTGGAAATTTTTTGATATCTTGATTATTTTCAAAATGGCAGCATTTATTATATTTGAGGCTGTGACGTCATCAAATTTCTAAATCCTAAACCAGAAGAGCGACGGATTTCTACCATATTGTAGAACTTCGTAAACTATGGTTTTCTTGAAGATATGATCATTTCTCCTCTCTTGATTTAGAATTTATGATGATGCTAATTTTTTCAAAATTGTCCATGAATTCTTTCAACAAAAATAAAAACCCTGACTAAAACAAAACAATCAAGATATCAAAAATTTCCAAGGCAGATTTACAGCAAAGTACCCTAAGTTCATTTCAAGCCATTCAATTCAAAGAAAACTGTAATAGAATTTTACACCTACCTTTTCAAAGATTTGAAAGATTTGAGCCCTATGCTTATAACCCAATAATGTATAACTTGTAACTTATAACTCAATTGCCTTATAACTCATACATGTAAGAACTCAGTTTGATTATGTGCCAGATTGCACAGAAAAGAGCACACTCTTGAAATGCACAGTGGAAAACCAAATAAATTCTTTTTGTAACCTCAAAATCTGGCTTTAACCTTGTACTGCATGGCATGTTAGGCTTTGTAATGTACGATGGAAATGCAAAATAACTCAGAAAATCGTCAGCTATCTGACGACGAGGTGTGAAGAGTATCTTGCAGTTGATGCTGCTAAGATTTATGGATCGTGCTTATCCTGCATTGACTACCCACTTACGGCTCAAAGAACTGTTCACAGGATGGTTCCAAACTCATTTTTGATGAAAAAAGCTTTCGTTTGTGTTTGCTCTTTCTTCAAGGACGTTGCAAAAACTCCAGTGGAGCAATTGAAATTCAAACCCTAGCAATGCCAATGCAGCCTCCAAAGTGTTCAGCCCTTGACCAGTGGCGGACACTAGGGGGGTGAGGGGGTGCGGTCACCCCCCCCCCCAATGTTGGAGGAAACAATGATCTTTTGTTTGAAAACAATAGGAGCAAACAACGCATTTCATCCGAAACAATAGCTTCGCCCCCTCCCAATATTTGCCCAAGTATCTGCCACTGCCCTTGACGACAATAAGAAAGAATCTTTCAACTCTTCCTCCGAAAAAGATTAATTTGGTGGTATAAAACTACAAGTTGCTGTCTGGAGACTCAAGTTTAAGTCAGGCCATGAATGTTTAGATTAGTAATTATAATCTGTGATTAATACTCACATGATAGATGGGAGCATCACATTCACAATCGCACACCAGTTTCAGGTTGACAAATACATCATCAAAACTTGTTCGTATTCTAAACCTACAATGAGCAGAAAATGAAGGTGAAGGATGAGACTTAGTGTGCAGTTGAAATAAAGACAGAATGCATTTGATCAATTTTCCGCACTAGAGCCATTGCAAACTGTTTAGAAAAAGTCAATCAAATATGAAATTGCAAATTTGAACCTACCCTTTAACTTCTTTAAGCTGCTTTCCGCAATCACTTGCCTCCATTGTCACCTTAAATTGAACCTGCAATTCAGAGAACATATTAATGATTTTAACTTTACCAAAAGAAGCTGCCCATGCAAAAGAGTAACTGAATATCAAGAAACTTTGTCCTTTTTNGTATTCTAAACCTACAATAAGCAGAAAATGAAGGTGAAGGATGAGACTTAGTGTGCAGTTGAAATAAAGACAAAATGCATTTGATCAATTTTCCGCACTAGAGCCATTGCAAACTGTTTAGAAAAAGTCAATCAAATATGAAATTGCAAATTTGAACCTACCCTTTAACTTCTTTAAGCTGCTTTCCGCAATCACTTGCCTCCATTGTCACCTTAAATTGAACCTGCAATTCAGAGAACATATTAATGATTTTAACTTTACCAAAAGAAGCTGCCCATGCAAAAGAGTAACTGAATATCAAGAAACTTTGTCCTTTTTTCAAGAGTATCTGTAATTGATGGGCTTCAATAGCTGGAAGCTGAATTAGGTTTAGATTAGTTTTCTTTGTACATTTGTAAATAGAAAGCTAGATAAACTTTCGATTTAAAATAAGATAACAAACAACAAGCCAACTACCCGATACCCGTTGACGAAATGGCACTAAGCACAGGTTTTACCAGTGCAAACTTTTTCACATCAGTTCATCTACCCTAATCGGTGCATGCTAGTGCCCGTCAAAATGGGATGGTGCCATGGTACACAGAGTGCTTAAATGTTTGTTTTTTTTCTGAGATTATTGTTAAAGTTTTTGTTAAGTGCCGTTTATAGTTAATGGATGGCAGAGAATATTGTATTTTGTTGTTGTTGTTGTTATTTTAGTTTTTAACAGTGATATAAAAAAATGGTACTGATCTGCAGAAGGGGACAACTTCCACATGAAAAGCGCGATCTTTTCGGCATAGGGTTCAAATCTTTAATAAGGTGGTGTAAAATTCTGTTACCTCCTTCTTTGAATTAAATGGCTTGAAAGGAACTTAAGGTATGTTGCTGTCATTCTACAATGACAACCCTTTATTGCTTTTATTACTTTCAAAATGGCAGCATTTTCTTTTACTGAAAGAATTCATCGAAAGTTTTGAAAAAGACATGCTAAATTAATAGCGGAAAAATGATAAGATATTCAAGAAAACCATAGTTTAAGAAGGTCTACAATATGGTGGCAAGCAGAAATTATCAAAGATTTGAAACCTATGTTGACTATTTTACAGGAGCAAATCATGGCTGCTAAAGTTTTATTAAGAAATCCCATATATTTAAAAAGCAACAATAAGCATCATCAGTATGAGCATTCTACAAGTTATTTATTCAGAAAGTAACGAATCAAAGTTCATACCTCTTCTCCAAATTCTACTTCTGTGCAGCCATCTTTATTTTCCCATGACTTTTTCTCACTGGTGATAAATGCAGCATAGGATATAATTAGGAACACAAAGGTTAAGTTGAAGATCCTAAATTGATTCGTATCTAATCACATCCGTTTCTATCATCACGTAAACATTTTCCTCTTTTCATCCTTCTTTGAACAAAACAGATTGCGTTTTATCTTACCGTTAGTTTGCTCCGAAATGCCCCCTTCCAGTGGCGGACACTAGGGGGGGGCGAGGAGGAGCGGTCACCCCCCCCCCAATGTTGGGTAAAATAAAGACCTTTTGTCTGAAAAACAATTAAAATAAACTATGCTTTTAAACTAAAACAATAGCTTCGCCCCCCAAATATTTCGCAAAGTGTCCGCCACTGCCCTCTTCCTTGGTGAATCAGTTCCATAAGTACGAAGGAACCTTACACAGAGACAAACAAATGAATAAAAATAAAATGTCATCATGACATAAATGAGAAATCAACAATACAATTACTGGAACCTTGAATATTTCTGATTAGCTTAGACTGCGTTCACACGATACCGGCACAATTTGAAAACGGTATAAAATTGCTACGGATAGGCCTCCCGTTGACACGAAAACAGCACATTCTTTGCCGGCACGATTTGAAAATCGCAGAATTTGAAAACGGAACCATAACCGGCACAATTTGAAAACAGCATCGTGTGAATACCCGAAAACGATGAAAACGGAAGATTTTTCAATGCTTTCAATGCTGATTGATTCTTTATGCCAAGATAAATTTCTTTGTCGTCAAAATCCAGCCTCTTTGTCGCAGAGATTGCATAGAGATTGGTACCATCGAATTTTTTATCGCTTTCGAATTGTGCTGGTATCATGTGAACACTAGCTAAAATCTTCGTACCATCACATTTTTTGCCGTTTTCAAATTGTCCCGGCATCGTGTGAACGTAGTCTTATTTCAAAACATTTCTGGGTATAAAATTCTTGTCCCATCTTTTTGATATCATCTGACGATTCATACTATGATGAGTGTCGGGCGAAGCATAGGTTCCCAATCTTTAAAAAGGTTGGAGTAAAACTCTATGACCTATTTCTTTTAATTGAATGGCTTGAAAGGAATTTTAGCTACTTTGCTATAGTTCTACAGTTGGCCTTTTCAGAAATCTTCAATATTTTCAGAATTAAAACGTTTTTCTTCTTTTTTTAATAATTAAAACAAATTTTGAAAAAAACTTAATTTCTAAACTTTTCGAGGAAACATAGAATAATTTTCAAGAAAACCATAGTTCATGAATGTCTACAATATGGTATCAAGCACAAGTCTTTCAAGCTTACGATTTAGAAATTTGATGACGTCACATCCTCAAAAGAGTTGAAATACAAAATTTCGAAGAATGCTCAAGATTTCTGTGAAGTCCAACCAAGGGCGATATGAAATGCGCAGTTCCGTTGAAAATAAATCTGCGAGTGGCCGTTGATTTTANGACAACACATTATTGATTTGACTATTTTGAACTTTGTGTGAATGAATTGTCATTCACACTAAATATGCTTAAATCACATGTGAAGCAAACTTGAAAACAAACCAGGAACGAAATACGGACTTAGTGGCTGTGTAGGGTATAACAAAAGCTTACAATTATCTCAACAAATCTTACTGTTCGCGCGGTTTATAATAAACTGAAACAAAAATAGATAAAATTGGCATAGGATTGACTCAAATGACTACTGAGACCAAAATGCCTCCAAGAAAGACACAAAAAAACCTAATCTTTACAGCATAGGAATCAAATCTTTAAAAAAATTGCACGACTGGTTAATGTTTCTTTCGTTTTATTTGATGGCTTGAAAGGAACTTCGGGTACTTTGACTTAACTGTTCATTAGCAATCTTTAATTATTTTCAGAATTACAGCGACCTCTGTGTTTCAAACAGTTTCAGGTTATGACGTCATCAAGTTGCTAAATCATGAACCAGAAAAGCTACAGATTTCTGCCATATTATAGACCTTCACAAACTTTGGCCTTCTTGAAGATTGTACCTTTTTCCCTCTATTAATCTAGGATTTACAACGATTTAACTTTTTCAAAGCTTTTTGTGAATTCTTGCAATAAAAATAAAAATGCAATAGTTCTGAAAAAAATCAAGATATCAAAGATTGCCAATGAACGCTTATAACGAAGTACCTGAAATTCCTTTCAAGCCATTAAATCAAAAGAAATATGCATTAACCAATCGTGCAATGTTTTTTTTAAGATTTGATTCCTATGCTGTTTTTTCCCAATCAGCCTCACTTTACCCAAAACAAAGGTTTTCTTTCATGCTGACTTGGAAAGTAGAAAACTAGCTGGATAGCGTTGCAGTAGGTATTATTTCAAACAAAGGGTACATCTTTTGAATCTCCCAGTACGGCTTTAATTTCTCGCAATCAAACTTAGAAGTACCTCATATGCTTCTTTCACGAGGGGCACAACATTTGACGAATCACTGTTAAGCTGGGCAGCTGTAGCACCAGAAGATTCACCAAAGAAACTTTGCACTCGCTGCAAAAGAGAAATTTCAATATACAGGGTGAGTCAGAAAATTTACTAAAAAATCAGTGAATTCTCAATGAGGAGGTTGCCGGAGGAGGGCAGCAAAAATGCTGCGAACAAAACTTTCAAAATGTATGTGTGTTTACAATAATGGTTTTTGAAACTTAAATATAGGTATAAAGCTACCTAAACACAATGAGTCAGAAAAAGTTGCGGCATTTGAAAAATCAGCGAAATTCGAAAATTCGAATAATGTTGAAAAAAACTTTTTGCGGTATTACAACAAGGATCAAATTAATGTTAGCGATACCATATAATTATCCTAGTTTCGGCTGTAAATTTGAGAAAGTTTTGTGAGCTACTTGGTTTCCCAGCATACTATTGAAGTAAACATAATTTCCATCATGCCCATCTTTCGGTCTACTCCAATCTTTGATTGTACCACAATACTATTTTCAAAATTTTAGAATTTTACTCGATAACAAGCACGGCTCTGGTCCTCGCTATATTAGCCAAAAGTATCTCCCTCAAAGACTTAAGGCCATTGTTATGTTGTAACTTTACATTACACGCAACTCATTACTTAGGAAACAGCTGGCTTTGGCTAGAAAGCCAAAGAGACAACATCCATATGTATGCCTTTGGTGCAACGTTCGCTCTCATCTTCTGCTGTCTCAGTTCATTCGCGAACAAGTCAGGGGCCGTCGACATTCGATTTTCGTATTTTTAGCGGCATTTGGGCGTAAAGGGAGGGAGGGGGTTAGGTGTTGGGCCGCTAAAAAAGGAGAAAAATCTCCGTTGTGAAAATTTTACTTCAGAAATTATAGAGATTTTTGTTTGTCGTGATACTGAAATATTTAAATGTCATACCTTCGTCATTCTCGCTATTCAGAACACGTCATCCTCACTTTCAATGCATATGGAGACGACCTAGCGAGACTTTGCAAGATCCCGGTAGCCTAGGCCTAAGTGGTCTAGACCTTGCTTTCTACTAAGATTTAGGGCATGGCCGCTAAGGGGTGGGGGAGGGAGGGGATCTCAAGTTAGCGGCCAAATGCCGCTAAAATATGAAAGTCGATTGTCTACGGAGCTTTTCTAACGCTCTGCTCCTCCTTTTAACTCTCCTAGCTATCATCGCTTCTTCTTTACTTTTTGTTTGCTTCATTTTCATCCTTTTCCTTTCGTTTTTCGTTTCAACCCATTCAAAGCTCACACGTTTTTACTTGATGATTTATAGATAAAAAAGGAAAATAGACTACCAAAAAGGAATCCTTTGATCGTGTACAAATCAAATGTTAATGTGGAGTTGTATAATTAAGACTGCTGGTATAGTATAGATTTACTAACCTTATAGAGATCAAGTTCCCCTGTCGTTGCAAAGATTGGTACTATCTCAGCTTCAACCATACGGTCACGCAAAAAGGAAAGCGAAGGATAGTCCATCTTCGATGAAAACGTATACAGGCCATCAGTCATATGACATTTACCATCATTTGGTAGTACAACACCTCCAAGCTGAAAATGACGAAAAGTGCAAGTTTTCTTACAGGAGTCTTATAAAATTAAATTCTCGTATTCTCGCAAACAGAGGCAAAGTGTAATCACCACTACAACACTATAAAAGAGTTGCAAATTTCATGATTTTTCAAGTCTCAAACGTCCCAAGCATTCAGAAGCTGAACAGCAGGCCTTACAATTCTCGAACATTTAGGGTGTAATTTATCAAGTAAAATCATGGAGGTAGATGTTTAGATCTAAAGCGGCCCCGCCCCAATTGAGCACCCTCCGAAGACAACGCTATTTTTTCTTAGTAATTCGTTCAAAAAGGTATCTTACAGTGAAGAGGTTCCTTCAGCGCTGTGAAAGATTGCTGTTTAAGGTCGGAATTATCCGAGATTTCTCTTTTTTAAGCCAGCCACTTCAACATGCAGCAGTCCAAACGGCCTAATTCTCCAAAATTCACCTTTTGTGAGCACCCCCCTTCTACCATATTCCTCCGATAAGTATTCATAAAAAATAATTCCATGTTTTCTGTGAACTCTTTTCCCACAGTATTCAACCCTTTCTTGTTGAATTTAAATCATTTCCCCTTCAATAAAATCAAAAACGTATCTGTAATGTAGCCGATTACCAATCCTTCCTTCATTCAACTTTCTTTCCTTAATCTAGCGAGGGGTGTATCTCTGTTTCGAAAAAGCGTACCAGATTTTTTTAAACAGTAGGATTTTTGGGATTTTTTACAGATTTTTCGTGAATTTAAAAGGATTTTTATGAAAGGCGTACGAGATTTTCATGGAGTGATATGACAGCTTCGAGAGAATCGAAGTACTACAGGGTGCTCAAAAAGGGCGAAAACTGACAATCTGACTGCTTCCTAATCACAACCACCTGAAACACAAAATGAAAGCGGAATCTTGTCAATTTCTTTCTAAATTTAACCTGGAGAAGTGGAGCAAGCTTTCGTGTCCTGTTGTTTTTGCTTCTGGTTTAACACAAATTGCTTAAAGGCAGTCTGTCCCCTTGATGAATGAAAAAATTGATAAAGATCTCTATTGAATATTCCACAAATTTACGATTATTTCCTTTATTCAAAGAGAGCAAGGTTAGTCAAGCGTAATTTTCATGGCCATGAAAATTATGCATGAATGACTTTGCTTTGTTTGAATGAAGCAAATTATCGAGGGGACAGACTGCCTTTAAGCGAGTAAAATAGAAACACTGCTATAAGAGACGAAGGAGAATTCAAAGGTTCCCATTGCAGATAGGCCAACTTTAAAAATTCACCATAATTATGTTTATCCATCGATGTCAAAGAAAATGAGCAGGAGTCAACTCAATGGCATCAGCAAACTATTTTGGCGGTGTTTTTAGTTATAGCTAGGCCCAAACTTCTTTTATTTTGAATTTACGCAAAGCGGTCGCAACAAAACCAAGTTCTTTGGGTGCTCAATTGGGGCGAGGCCGCTCTGTCCTTCTTCTTTCGAGATAAAATAATGACATATCATAACATCACCTGTTTGCGGCTTTGTTTGTTTTGATTTGTTGCTGGAGAGAATTTCCTTTGTTTGCAAGCGCTAATCGCTTTGAAATAGTGTGTCAATCAAAAGCAACTGATGCTATTGTTACAAAACTGCCTTGTTACACAGATCAGCCTAAAGGCAACTCATCATAAGTATTTAAGCTTTTCTCTGAGGAGAAAAGCATGCACAACTTATTATCGATGAGTGGTGGTACTTTTCTCAGCCGGCAGCCTCTGGACTCAAACCCAAGGCCTTGTGCACTGAATTCACTGAAAGAGTGCTAGCCACTAGGCCATCTACCACCTAAAGTACTAAAGGAAAAGCTCTATAATGTAGAAATTTCTAACTTACCAGTCCGTCACCAGCATAATGAAAAGGCGCATCTGTCGTAACAATAATAATTCTTCTTGCCTTCTTCTTCTCTCTCCAACCGATCTCCTACAATTTATGAAATAAAAGATATACTAGCAAAGCAATAACAATANGTACCAGATTTTTTTAAACAGTAGGATTTTTGGGATTTTTTACAGATTTTTCGTGAATTTAAAAGGATTTTTATGAAAGGCGTACGAGATTTTCATGGAGTGATATGACAGCTTCGAGAGAATCGAAGTACTACAGGGTGCTCAAAAAGGGCGAAAACTGACAATCTGACTGCTTCCTAATCACAACCACCTGAAACACAAAATGAAAGCGGAATCTTGTCAATTTCTTTCTAAATTTAACCTGGAGAAGTGGAGCAAGCTTTCGTGTCCTGTTGTTTTTGCTTCTGGTTTAACACAAATTGCTTAAAGGCAGTCTGTCCCCTTGATGAATGAAAAAATTGATAAAGATCTCTATTGAATATTCCACAAATTTACGATTATTTCCTTTATTCAAAGAGAGCAAGGTTAGTCAAGCGTAATTTTCATGGCCATGAAAATTATGCATGAATGACTTTGCTTTGTTTGAATGAAGCAAATTATCGAGGGGACAGACTGCCTTTAAGCGAGTAAAATAGAAACACTGCTATAAGAGACGAAGGAGAATTCAAAGGTTCCCATTGCAGATAGGCCAACTTTAAAAATTCACCATAATTATGTTTATCCATCGATGTCAAAGAAAATGAGCAGGAGTCAACTCAATGGCATCAGCAAACTATTTTGGCGGTGTTTTTAGTTATAGCTAGGCCCAAACTTCTTTTATTTTGAATTTACGCAAAGCGGTCGCAACAAAACCAAGTTCTTTGGGTGCTCAATTGGGGCGAGGCCGCTCTGTCCTTCTTCTTTCGAGATAAAATAATGACATATCATAACATCACCTGTTTGCGGCTTTGTTTGTTTTGATTTGTTGCTGGAGAGAATTTCCTTTGTTTGCAAGCGCTAATCGCTTTGAAATAGTGTGTCAATCAAAAGCAACTGATGCTATTGTTACAAAACTGCCTTGTTACACAGATCAGCCTAAAGGCAACTCATCATAAGTATTTAAGCTTTTCTCTGAGGAGAAAAGCATGCACAACTTATTATCGATGAGTGGTGGTACTTTTCTCAGCCGGCAGCCTCTGGACTCAAACCCAAGGCCTTGTGCACTGAATTCACTGAAAGAGTGCTAGCCACTAGGCCATCTACCACCTAAAGTACTAAAGGAAAAGCTCTATAATGTAGAAATTTCTAACTTACCAGTCCGTCACCAGCATAATGAAAAGGCGCATCTGTCGTAACAATAATAATTCTTCTTGCCTTCTTCTTCTCTCTCCAACCGATCTCCTACAATTTATGAAATAAAAGATATACTAGCAAAGCAATAACAATAGTCAGTGTGTGCTGCATAAACTCGCGATATTGATTTTCATTTATTCGCGCGATATTGATTCGCGATATTGATTCGCGATATCCCATTTGGGAGACTGGGACAATAAATAGATAATTCATATAATTTTTCAATAATCTATGTTTCATACACAATCTTGTGTTAGTGGTGTATATTTCTGAAAATATGAAACTGCAAATGATCTTAAGCAGTAAGAAGCAGGTCAAATACTTTTCATGGATTTTGGGTTTGAAGTTATAATCCAAGCGCTACAGTCAGTGGTCCGGTGTTTATGCCGGCCGTTGATTACATCCAGTGATTATGACGGTGAATGGTACATAAAGCGAATATCCAATTACAAAATTTTCAAATATGATGTCAAGGCTTCTTTGTTGAGTGCCCATGGAATCAGACAGATATTTAAAGCCACATTCTTCTCTATTGAAATGTGAAAATGTCTAATTAGTCAATTCAATTCATATATTTGTTGCAACCAATAATAGCCAGCCAGCCTCAGCCGCTAAATGTCATGTACCCATGATCTCCATATAGACTCCATCATGACTGACTTCCCAATACGACCCTCGAGCCATGACAAACTGCCCATGACCACGGGAGACACGATTTGCCCACTAGACTGTGTACTCTGTGAGTCAAAAAGCGAACATTTGATTCAACAGTACCAGAGGATACATACTTTAGCGCAAGCAACAACTTGCATCATTGCATCCAACGATCCTTCTGGCTTATCATTGTTGTAAGAAATTATTGTTTTCTTTACAGTATCCTGAAACGAATTTTTGAAAACTTTTAGAAGAAAAAAATACTCATCGATACATTTCATGTTGAAAAGAACAAAGGCTTTAGTATGCTTCATGTTGGTTCCACCTTTCAAATCTACTTGCATTGCTCTGATAACATTCGAAAAGAAAAGTGCATTGCTCCGTCATCATTACGGTACTGTTTTACGATTAATACTATTCCTTGAGGGCCAAGTCATGTATAGAAAGGCCTGTTTAGTGCAAATGGAAAGAGTAATAACTGATAAAGATTCACAAACTACCTAGATGGTTTCTGCATCTGCAGTTTTTATCCTCTCGTGGTGAGCAGATAAACAAATGATCGACAGAAAGAGAAGTGAAAAGCCCCTGGACCGAAACGATACAAATTGGTTAGCCTTGAGGATTAGCAAAGCAAAATAGTCCCATGGTTGTTAGTGAGAGGTAAAAGTAATCGACTTCTGTAATCCTGGTTGGTCAACAAAATCAAATCTAGGTCTGTTATACAAGTTGAACAAATATCACAAATAGATCACAAATAAATTGTATGTTGATCTCTTCCACTGCAAAGATTGTTGTACCACGAACAACAGGATACTTCTGTGTTTTTCGTTTTTCGTAGGATGTTCCCCTTGTTTCTCTTTTAAAGGCGCACACGGATGGGTCTTGCAATTAAATTTCAAAGTATTTTTCCGCTCTTTTTCTTACGTTTATAATGGGCCTAGCCACGTAGCCAAAGCTACGAGCAGTGCAGACAACTGTCGAGCATTGCTCTACCCGCCTTTAAAGACACTTGGTGTGTGGCTCAGCTGCGCTGGAGGTAGTAGATTTGAATTAAGCTTCTGTGAGGGCTGGTGGTCTTTTGCTCTGTTGCATCTTGTTCAGCTCCGTCTTGATCACCGCTTCCACCACAGCTTTGCTTTGGTTTCCTGTACTTAACTGAATTGGATTTCGACGCAAGATATAAGTTTAGAATTGCATGTGACCCATCCGTGTGCGCTTTTAATGAAGCTATGATGTATTTTAAAAATGAATCTGTATGGACGTACAAGTGAGAACGAAAGACAATAATGAGAAATAAATTTGCCCTTAATGTTCTCTTTTACTATTATTCTAAATTCGCTTGTGACTCCACCTTCGCACTTGCCCACGCACCTCTATTTTAAAACACATACCGGTACGAAAAAAGGAAATATGGTAAAGAGATTCGTATACAAACAAAACGAGAAGATCTAGCACTATTTTGTAAGTACCTTATCTACCAAAGTACAAAAAAGGAAATACATTGAAGTATCCTTTTGCTCATGGTCACACGACAACATTCCTCAATCCCCCTTACCTCGAACTTGCTAGTGTTCAAATCAAGTGGCAGATAATTTCGATAACCAAACGTTTGTTGCGCTTTGTTCTTTGTTTTATAATGATCAATTCTAACAAGGAGAAGAATAGTATAGTGTGCTAAAAACCAATTGAAATACATGAATACGAGGATACCTATCAGCGGGTACTAATAAAAGAGGACACCAGCCAGCGGGCTATAATAATAATAACAATAATAATAATAATAATAATAATAATAATAATAATAATAATAATAATAATAATAAATGATCTATTTACAGTTGGCAGGGACGAAAAACATAGCTAACTAAGCTAATTAAATCCAACTATTTACCTATTTACATAATATCATACACAAAACTAAATCTTAAAAAATAACTATAAATAACCCAAATCTGCAATATATATTTTACAAAGGCGACAGTTGCAGTCTAGTCCTTTCCAGTTCCTTATTTTTCTTTTGAATTCTGCAAGATTTTCTGATTGTTTAAAACTTTCAGGTAATGCATACCAAAGCCGTTGGCCTAGAAATGATACAGATTCAATTCCGTATGTCGTTGTTCTGGCTTTTCGCAACTGCAAAGTATTCCCACTTCTTAAATTATCTGTTTCCGTTCTTTTAACGAAAATATCTTTCATGAAACTTGGATTTAGATTTGTCTTAGTTTTAAAAATTTCAACTAACAAGGGACTTCGGCATGTAACAAAATTCTGCTGTTAATAAAGAAATAACATTAGTCCTCTCCCATGGCTTATACTTCATCGAGGATTCTGTATTACGTCTCTCTGTGGGGCTGGTATCAAATTCATTTTACAACATAAAACACATCCCCCGTTATATTTGCACGAGAGTTGTTCTAATATTTAAATCCCTTATATTGTTATATTTGGTGACAAAAGCTTTCAATATTTTGTTCCAGCAGCCAATCAGCATAAATTACTTTCAATATCATTCCATATGATTGCAACTACGCGCAGTTCAGATTTTTCATTAACATAGCTATTCATAAGTCTCGTGTAGATAGTATAAGGACCCAAAAATAATAAACAGCGTTGTAAGAAAATAACCCCACCACTTCCTACAGGGTGTTTCAAAAAATTGTTCGACGTTTGATCAAATATTAAAAAATAACGATATAATGAACAGGCTCCATGGAAAGATAATCCTGCCCTAATATTTTAAATTTATTTTAAACACCAGAATCTTGAAAATCCACCGAATATTCACGGAGCTACAAGTTCGTGCGAAAGCTGAAACCAGAGGCTTCTCCGTAGCATTTGTAATGAATGTAGCATGGAGTTGTCGTTTGTTTTGTTTCTCGTTTATTTCAGAGCAAACCAAATGGGATTTGGAAAGGATTTTCGGCAACCAAACTCTCTCGAAGATGAATTCTAGCGTATGGATGCTTTGAGGAATTCTGTTGAGCAAAGTTTGAGAAAGCAAACTTTGACAATGGTTACAAGAATTATATTACTTTCGAAATCCAATTTGGTTCGCTTTGTTTGTTTGTTATCTTATTTCATTTCGAAAAATTCAAATACAAATAGCTTCCAAATATTCATAAAAATAAGAGAAGCTAATCAATTTCGAAAATATTTACAATTGTATATATAACTCTTTGATATTAATGAGAGGTATGGCATTGGATAACCTTCCTTTACCTCGATTTTGGAGGTTTTTGCATAACAAGTCGCTTTGGGGTCTCTGTTTTCAGCTTTCGCACAAGCTTGATCTTCAAAAGCTCATAACTCAGTGAATTTTCAGCGGATTTGCAAGATTCTTGTGTCTAAAATTAATTTACGATCTTAGAAATAGGGGTATCTTAACATGGAGACTGTTCATTCTATCGTTATTTTTCCACATTCAATCAAATGTCGAACAACATTTTTGGGAAACCCTGTTGTAGATATCAAAATCCAAAAACCTTACTCCACAGGTTGGTTTCTAAAAACTATTTTCTTATATGTGATTTTGCTTATCTATACTTTGCAAGCTGTCCCACATCAAAACCAAGACTATCAACACGGAAAAATACATACTCAGCCTTATTGGTCAGGGTATAAGGTCCGAGATTCTTGTCAACGAAACCACCAAAGCCAAGTCGAAAATTTGATGTTACATTCTTAAGCTGTGAACCTGGAAAAGCAAAGAAGAAACTTCCTTTAGATTTGCTACATCAAGATACATTTGGTGACTGAAAAAATGTATGATATCTATAAAGATATCAACAGAAGCTTTGCTTTAGCAGTTTTCGACGATGTACACCGAGACCGACTTATACAGGGTCGCACCGACAAACACGAGGGTTATTATTTTTCAAAAATTTAAGAAATCTTACTCGATAACTAACAAAATTGGTCCTCGCCAGATTAGCCAAAAATATCTCCATCAAAAATTAAAAAATTTTGTAACATTGTACATATTACACGAAACTCACTATTTAGGAAACTGCTGGCTAGAATCTAAGAGACAGAGCGCTTACATCTCTCCTATCAGTTCCATGTTTGCTCCTTCGCAATCTTCTCTCAGTTCAGTTGCGAAACAGTAAACATAGCTGATCCAAAGTTCTCCTCCTTCTTTTAATAGACGATAACGCTAAAGATAGCGACAGAGAGCTTTTTACCAAGATGCATTGTGTTCTAATTAAGAATCTTTAACGATTCTATAGGACTTCGATTAAAGAACGCAATGCATCTTAGCAAAAGCTCCCTGTCGCTATATTTAGCGTTATCGTCTATTGTCATCGCCTATTTCTGTTCACTTTGCTTGCCCCTGTCCCATCCTCCCCCCCCTTTTCGTTTCAAACCACCCCTATATTCTCATCAGCTCAAAAATTTTACTCGATCGAGAAAAAAAAGGAAGAATGATTACCCCCGGATAAAAATGCTACCCAATTTAAAAATACATTAGGATGAAAACCATTACGCTCTTCGCAATAAGATCTTTTCGCTAATCGACATCACACGTTACTTTCATCTGTTTCTTCATTATTTTTTTATAAATCAATGAAATTAAAGGAAGCGGGATCACAAGATCCTTGAAAATCAGACTTCCCGTCGAAAAGAAATAAAATTTACGAAGTTCTTCTGCTACAAAATCCCTACAATTAGAATAATTAAGAACAGGAGACTGAATCAAGTTATTTATCAAGAGAATGAACATTTCACGTCGATCATCAACAACGCATAGCTACCTAAACGAGGTCCAGTGGATGTTTTTCAACATCGGATTACGAAACGGGAAATGCGTTTTTAAGGCATCAAGACATCGGAGTAAACATGGAACGTTAATTCAGACATTGTGTACAGAATTCAGGACNGATCATCAACAACGATTTGTTTGCGCGATCGCTGTTTATCAGTATAATTATGTATATGTTATAATTTATTTAATTTGTTTTTATAGGTATGTTCGATTTTGATTAGTTAACTTTGTGTATGTATGTATATATGTATATATTGTTAGCTACGATGTTAAATCGAATCAAAATAAATTGACAACAACAACAACGCATAGCTACCTAAACGAGGTCGAGTGGATGTTTTTCAACATCGGATTACGAAACGGGAAATGCGTTTTTAAGGCATCAAGACATCGGAGTAAAACATGGAACTTTAATTCAGACATTGTGTACAGAATTCAGGACACATTGCATTAAGAGAGAAGACGCGTACTTACGCTGTATACAAAAAAACTAAATAAACAGTTGAAATTCAAGTTATGACTTAAGCGTTGAGATAAGGCCAACCTCCATTAAAGCGAATCGCAGCGATCTCCAGGGATCGCCGCATTTTGAGAATGCGTAGTTCATTTGTTCACACCTACTTGGTCGGCGCGGTTCACCCTGGAGTTCAAGTTGCTTGAACTATTCGGCGATCGCCAGCGAAAAGTTACACAATTCGATTCAGATTTTGAATTCCCAGTTCAATTCCTATTGTCTCGCCAGCGATCGCGCAAACAAATCGATATCGATTTTCCTGCGGTTCACCGGCAATTTCACGAAACCAATCGTAGAATTCGCTTTAATGGAGATTGGCTTCAATGAAACAATCGGCTGATATTCTTTTCACTCTGGTGAAGCAAATGGGAATAGGTCCGAGAATAGGTCTCATGGGTCACCTTGTGCAAAGTAACCTACTAAAACGCTTCTTTGAGCATGCAAAAATACCGATGGAAAACTTAAAAAATACCATGATAAACAATGATAGCATTACGAATTTTTGTCGTGCACTAACACATAGTTACAACCGATAAAAATGTTTTGTTTTCTGAATGAATTTAGCTCAATTTAGGAAAATAATGATATTTCTCAATAATAAACTCACACCATTCGGCACATAAACAACCAGGATTCGATTGAAGGCTAAACTAATAAATACCATCGGAATAAAACTATTTGACCTTGTCACTTTCCAAAGAGTAACATTTAAACTGGGACCAATTTTGAATAAAATATATTCCACTTAGCTTACCTAGTAAACTCCCTAAATTGGTAATTTGTGCCAAATCGTCTCCCATGGAGTATGACAAGTCCATAAGGTAATATAAGTCCACAGGGAAGTCCGATGGCGTTTTAACTCTAACATTCACCGTCGCTGGTCTACCTGTGTAATAAAAAAATAAACACCATGATATGCACAGGTCAGTAGTGCTACCGGATGAGTCAATGAAAACAATCCCTAATTGGAAGGCCACTGCTCCCTGGATATCAAGACAATAACATTGGCAAATATATTGTTTAATAGTGAACAAGTTCAAATAAATTTGAAAATTTACCAGACTGAAATTGGCCACTCTGTTATGAAATTATGAGAGATTTTCTAGAGAAAGCCCATTCAAGAAGCCTTCAAAAACGACTTAAAATCACGATCAAATATTCCAAATACTTCTGCCTTACAGCAATAACTTGAATACATTTTAGCACGTGTTATCCTCTTGGGAGGATGAAATTGCCCAGAATAAACTTCTTATGCTCTCAGAGACGGAACTTTGGTCCTCCCAAAAGGATCGCACGTGCTAAAGCATGCACAAGTCATCGCTGTAAGGCAGAAATATTATGGAAATTTGATCGTGATTTTAAGTCGTTTCTGAAGATTTCTTGAGTAGGCTTTCTCGAGAAAATTCCTCATATTTTTGGCTGGAGAGGCCGATTTCAGTTGGGCAAATTTTAAAATATATTTGAACATGCCCATAATTGAATAATATATTTGCCACTATTATTGCCTGGATATCCAGGGAGCAGTGGTCTTGCAAACAGGGATTGTTTTATTGACTCACACGGTAGAAAAATATTTCCATTGATTACAGCAAAATTTCAAATCTTCCTTTGGCAGAAAGGACTTAGCATGTTTCAAAAAGCCGATTGCCCTGGAAACCTTGGTAGAAACTGCCTTGATTTGTTCTTTCTAGTCCAAAAAGCAGTCAATTTGCACACCAAGGTATTTTGTCTTTTGGACTACATCGAGCTCATTATCGCGTATTTTCGATTCCACGAGGTACAAAACGGCACCTGTTTGCACAACAATTGGATCCCATTGTTTTCAGGAGCCAATCAGATGCATGACAGGACTTCGTTAACTCTGAACATGCCAAGTTCTTTCGTAACTAGTTTGTCAATTTCTAATACAGAAAAATGTTTGAATAACCTAAGAAGGGATAATAAGCTTACCTGGCCGCAAATACAATGTTATGTTTTGAGGATAAACTCTATTTTCACCACCAAGGCCAACATTACCCTAGAAAATAAATTATTCAAGAAATAAATACACAATTCATTTATAATCTCATTACAGGAGCATACAATAATATCTTACAACTGACTAGCGCAAATGACATTCATACAATAAACTTCTCGGGAACATCCATCATCTCTTATGCTACCTATCATGTTTGGACTGAGGGTTTCTTGTGCCTGGGAACAAATTTCAAATGATAATGTGCCTTGATAATAAGTATAGAGACGACAATCGTTTTGGAAGAAAGACAGTTCCATGATAAACTATTGATGACAATTCCAGTGATTAGGAAGACTATTCCAGTATATATTGAGTTTCCTGTTGATATAAGTTAGATTTTGTTATGAAAAAACGCAAGGGTACAAAATAGCTTTTGAAGGAGGTATGCTATTTTAAGCAATAAAGTTGCCTGGAAAATATCATTTTACAATCTTTGCCAAATATTCTGATATGGTTAGAATCTCTACATTCTTACGCATCGAATGATGTATAGTGTAGCTAGATTCCGCTAATAGTTTGGCTTTTGGGGAGAGAAAACCCAATCTTGTGCTACAAACGTTTACCGTAACTGTAAGACAAATCAATTAATATTATTATTGTCATTTATTTAAATACAGCTTTTAGCTGGATGCTTTGGATGCTGATTAAAGAAAGCAGGAGCAGAAGTGCAAACGGGCCTGCATAATCAAATAGCTTGTTGTATTTGTCCAGTGCTACAGTTGATATCCAAGCTCTTTCACCAGGATCCAATCTTTGCGTTATTATTATTATTATTATTATTATTATTATTATTATTATTGTTCAATGTTCACACGGCGTTGATGTTGATTGCCGGTTAACTACTGGATATCAGGCCAAGTCCCTTGGCTTTAGGTATCCAGTACTTTTCTTAGAATCTTTGCAGTTCCTAACAGGCAAGCTTTCTGTAAAAGTTCTGTGCTGCATTCTATTTCAATTTTCTTCAGCCAGTTCTCAAAGTTCTTTCCAATCGTGCCAAGAGCTCCAATAATTATTGGTACTATCTTGACTTCTCTTACATTCCATAGCCTCTTGATCTCTCTCTTCAAGTCTTGATATATCTCAATCTTTTCCTTTTCTTTTCTTTCAATTCTTATATCGAAGGGGCAAGATATGTCAATCAGCAAACATGATCGATCCTTTTTATTTTCAAAGACAATGTCTGGTCGGTTATGCTCCAGTCGATGATCTGTCTGTATGGGAAAATCCCATAATAGCCTAAAGTCTTCTGTCACAATCACACTTTCTATTTTATGGTTGTACCATCTGTCTCCATGGTCTATTCCTAGTTTTTGACATAACTTCCAGTGGACAATTTGAGCTACCTTGTCATGTCTCCAGCCTTTATATTGTACTTGTGCTAGCTGTTNAAGGCTGCATGGGTTCCAAATCTTTGAAAACCTTTAAAAAGGTTTATGTAAAATTCTATGACCTGTTTCTTTGAATTGAATGGCTTGAAATAAACTTTAGCTACGTTGCTATAATTCTACCTTTGGAAGTTTCTGAAAACTTTGATATTTTTCGAAACTACAGCGAATTTTATATTTCAACACTTTTGGGGATGTGAGGTCATCAAATTTCTAAATCGTGAACCAGAAGAGTGAAAGACTTGTGCTTGATACTATATTGTAGACATTCATAAACTATCGTTTTCTTGAATTTATCTAACCTTACACCAAGGAACATCTTGGAGAATTTTGAAAACTCACTGGATGGATTACAAGATTTTGTTACCTTGCTGATCGTTCTCATCATTGTGATTTCAAAGGTTCCATTTCCGGAATTACATTTAAATCAAATTGTTGTTCTAACACAAGCTCTGTTGTAATTTATATGCTTCTAGCAATGTTATAAAATGTACTGCAATTGAATTGTGAGCCCAAAAACGGATGAATTTCCACCCAAATACCTTTCCACCCAGATACCTTTCCACCCAGTGCGATAAATTTCGAACAGTAATAAATCCGACCACAAAAAATTTCAGACAGAAAGGTCTGAAAATATTAGAGTTCGGAATTGTTTACGTTCAATGTAACTCTTTGGCAATGACTTACATTATCTTTACACCAGGTACACCTTGTGCCTTTTTGAATACATTTCTGACAACTTGTTTGTTGGGTGCAGTCAAATACTGATTCTTGGCCTGCAAAGAGAGAAACAGACAGCATTATTATGAGTATAACGATATATATATACTGTAGATTGGTCTATAAATATTAAGATCCCAAACAGCAGCAGTAAGTAAAATGAAAATTATTAACATTGAAAAATTGGAAAAGAGTACATTTGCGATATCAGAATAATTTTCATCCTACCATTCAGGAGTCATTAGCAATTATCAAATCAAGATATGTAAGCATTTGAAATTGCAAGGCTTTACACTTGACCCATGTTAAAATATCACTCCTACCGGGTGAGTCAGAAAAAACGTGGGGTGTTTGCCAATTTTTATTTGCAAATTCGTTTCTTTAAAGTTCATTGCAAAGAAGAAAAGTTAACTTAGATAAAAAAATTTGTTTGGTCGAAATCGGTCTTTCCGTTCCAGAATTACAAGTGATTTTTAGTAAAATGGTGTTTCGCAAGATTGCTAAAATAGGCCTTCAATAAGATTCATATTCATGCACGCGTGGCCTTCTAAACCATGAAAAACATACTGTTTTCCTACCAAAAAATTGAAACAACGCATACATCGTGTTAGAGCACAATAAGAAAAACTAATGTTACTTTTGTTCTCCACCAAGTATCAGTAAATTTCCAAACTCTGCTTTTTGGATCAATCAACCTTCGATCTAAAAATGTTTTCTGATTGAATAATATAATATGTTTTTAACACAGGGGGTGCTCTCTCCTCGATTAGTTTATCTACTGAGAGAGCTCCTCCTTAAGAAATTCCCCTCCATACAGATCTCTAATTTCTGTAATATTTCATGCTTAAACTTTTCGTTGTCTTTTGTAACCTTGTCATAATTTTAGTAAATTGTTGTATGTTTGAAAGATTTTTGTATGTAGTGCAATTTTAAAATGAGAACTGAACTGAACTGAACTGAACTGAACTGAACTATGTTGTATCCCTTGGCGACTAATCATTTAAATTGTCATTGTTAGCAAGCTGAAAGTTCTTCTACTAGCGATACTTTTCACCAAAATGGCTATATCACAAAATCGCAAAAAAATAAGGAAAGAAATCACCGATTTTAACAAAAAAAATTTATATAACTAATTCAATCTTTCTTCTGCAATATAAAACCTCAACATTCCTGATTTGACTTGTTTTTCACCAAACTATGGCTTGTTAAACGCCCCACGTTTTTTCTGACCCACCCGGTATTTGCTTCAGAAACTGGTTTTCTCAAACGCTAATGGAATAAATTGAGTACATAAGTACAGTATATATGTAAACAAATTTAATAGCTTTGCACTTTCTCAGATTTATATACATGAAATACGTTTCTAAATTGCTTCAAATTCGCTACAGGTAATTTCAAGTGGCTTCAAATTAATTTTTAGGTCATTTCCAGGTGCTTCAAATTACTTCAATTTCTTTCATATTTGTTTAAAGTGCCTCTGCACTAAAAAATTTTATGACGTCTTTCAATAGTATTTGATGCGGAAGTATGGACAACGAAAAAATTTTTTGAATCGATCAAGCCGTTAATTATTTATGACGCATCAAAGTTACGAAATTGCAGCAATTATGTGATATCTTTTGATTCATTACCGCGGATCGAAAGAATATCCAGACGCCTCGGTCGAGTGGGCTTTGACGTCATAGTAGGAAAGAACCTATTCACTGCCATGCATAATCCATTCATTCATCGGCTTGGCGTGTAAACATTGAAGACACACAGACGAAAGAATACCATCAAAATGCCTTTACGGTGTATTTTACCAACTTGTAGCAACAATCCCGATAAGGAAAAATGTATAGCACTTCATAAAATTCCGTTTTTCGACGACGATCGTCCTAAAGCGAAGAAAAGAAGGAAGAGATGGGTCGATTTTATAAATTCGAAACGAGCAGACCCACGGCAGCTCTCAAAAGATACGGCAGTCTGCTCTAAACATTTTATGCGGGAAAGTTTTATTCGGAAAGTGTTTGTGCCAGGCACTACCCCTAATTTGTGATGACACTGGTGTAGTCCCATTTCCAACAATATTAGAGGAGAAGAACGGCGAAAAAATGTCTGCACGAACACGGAGAAGGTACGTTTAGGCCCATATTTACATATATAATTGTTTTTAATTTACTGCGACCTATTGACCTAAATCAATTTGTTATCGAAATTTTCAGATTTCTGATGGTTTTTACTTCCAAGCGAAAATGACCCGTACCAAAAAATCTGGGACTTTCCCGGGAAATTCTCGGGATTTTTCTGTGATCGATTATCAGCTTTCCCAGAAATCTAAAAGCCGGGGAAATGACTAAAATTCCCGGGAAAGCTGGGATTACTTTGCATAAATAATCTTAGCAGAAATTCCTGGAGATATGAGGAAAACCTTCAATAATCAGAATAGTTGAGAACAGTAATGTTCAACAAACACAATTTTCTGGCGGATAATGGAAGGAACAAAAGGGCCCTAGTTGCAACTCCCAAGTTTAATTTTGAATGTCGTTGATATCGTAACAACAGAAATGGAGAAGGCAAAGCAAACTGAGGATCATGGAAATGATATGATGTAAAAGCTGAATACATGCTTCCGAATTGCATCGATTGTAGATTGTTCACATAAATATTCGATCAACTTTACAATAAATTGTTTCTATAATTCTATGAACACTGTTTCTGTGTCTCCTCTTCTTTAAATTTTGGTCTTCGTTCTTCTTCTTTTCTGAAAGAGAAATGGGACAATTTCAGAGCTCTAGCAATACAATCATTAAAAGATATTTGAACTCTTTCCCTGCCACCTTATATTTAGGCTTATTCCAAAACTGGATACTAGTGGTGGGGGCTTAATAGAGAGGCGAGGGGGGCCTATTAAAAATTTATAGCTTAGAAGGGAGGGGCTTTTAAGAGAAGGGGCTAAATATAACTTTTACAGTAAAACAACCAATCTACTTCTACCTAAGNAGCATCCGAAGGTAGTTTTAGGACACTGAGAAGCTAAGCTTATCGAAGCAGTGTCCTGGTCCTTCCTCTCGATGTGACCACACCTCACGATTCCTTTAGCCTGGAATTACAGAGAGTTGGCGACTATCCTCACTCTATGTAGCAGGTTCGGCAGGGCAGGGACTCGAACCACCAACCCTCAGGTTGGTAGTCAAGCACGCTACCATTGAGCCATCCCCGCCATTTCTTTCTTGTCATCCCTCTAACTGTTGTCACACTGTTAAATCCTTGAGCAGTCTACTGATGATACCAGCTAGTTACACCCATAAGTTTGCCACATTGTCAATGTACCAATGAAACTTGGAAAAGCAACAAAAGTATATACATATGCTGCTACTTATCGAGCAAAGCAGAATGTTCCAGACATGTTGTAGGAGTTATTTTATTTTGGTCCGCAATCAACAAGGGAAAACCTGGATCAAAAAATTAAATAAAGCTCTAATTTGGGATAGAGATCATAGGCGTAGGAGCCAGGGGGGCTGGGGGGCTGTAGCCCCCCAACTTTGGAAAAATTTGCCAAAATCAGCCTTTTTCGGGCAAAAATCAACCCTAAGTTGGGCAAAAAATTTGGTAAACAATAGAAATTTTATCGGGCAGCCCCCCCAGATTTTATTTTCCCCTACGCCCGTGATAGAGATAGACAGGATATTCCAGAGCATCCAAAATCCTTTTGTGTCAAATAAATGACATATGAATGCAACCCAGATCACAATATTCAATTTGAGTCAGAAAATTTATCACCAAGCCACAAAGTGGTTGACAAGAAAGAATGGTAAAGATGTAGGGATTATATCTGACCTCTTTATTCAAAGTAGGAAGCTGTGGTCACTCTAAACAGATGGGAAGAATAGATTTGAGAGAATTTTGTAGCAAATCTCAAACATAAAAATTTCAAGCATTTCTCTCGCTATTAAAAACTTTCTGAAGTTATACTAAATGACTAGCTACAGTACAACATACAACAATAAATTTGAATGCTTGATGATGATGTTTGCAGTTGAAAAATGCACAGCTCTCAACAAAATCACTTACTATAGTTAATAAATTTATTCTGATCAAAGAGAAAGGTCAACAAAAAGAGCAATTTCTCAAAAACTTAATACTTGCTTTGCGATGCAGATGATTCTGCCTGTTTGTGATAAATAAAGTGTGAAGAAAGCCAAGCTCTTAGCATTTCTGTGCTCATCAGTAATCATCTGGTAAAATATTAGCTTTTCTTTCTTAAATCAACTTATGCTAGCCTTTTCAGATTGAAGAAAAAAGCTTAAAATATAAATATTGTCTGAGCAGGTTGCTTGAATAAAACTCTTTCTTATTGCACTAATGATTTGACAAATAATAACAGACTTAGGAGGTTTCACATGAATATTTAATATGAATCACTGTGAGATATAATGGAATTAATTTTATCAGTATGAAGAAAATTGAATAACAAAGTTTAAGATCATGAAAGAATGCCCTTTTCTTGAATCAGCACCATTTCAAATCACTTGAACATTTTATATATCATACAGAGATTTTTAGGAGTATTGAAATATTTCAATTTGAAGCTGCCCTGATGTGTAATACCATAGGGAATTGTGTATATTAGGGGGTGATAACATGGGCAGGCAGACCCATTTGTAGCTTGTTTACTGTTCAGTGAGTTTTCGCGATACTTTGGTCAAATCCTTCACAAACAATTTTGCGATTATATTGAGCCAACCTACTTTGTCAGGTTGATTCGCTTTGGAAAATGAGTCAACCTGGCTAGGCGAGCTGGCCTGTCACAACTTGGTGTGCAGCCAAGTCAACATCAGGTTGACCCCCACCTATCATCACAGGGACTGCATTGCTTATGTTTTACTTGAGTTGGGCCAGGGCCACAGCCAAACTGTAAACAGGTCTCCCGTGTAATCTTAAGCCAGAGCCAAGCTGCAAGGGGATGAAATCGACTGTGCAATCACTCCCTTAGATGAAGGGTAAACTGAGGCAAAATAGGTAGCATGGCTTTTTTAACAAGGACTAGAGCAATTGCTTTAGATTTTAACATAAAAGACAGGGTTCAATATTTTTATCAAAATTGAATATGGAATATCTTCTCCATACCTGACAAAAAGCATTGACATCCTTGTCTGTGACAGTTGTTTCCCTGTTGTTTTATTGTTGACAATGTTTTTTCTGGTCAATTTCATAAATGAGAAGCTTAAAGTGGGTGTGATCTAAACTTCCTGCCACCTCCATACAATTAGGTTAAACATGCTCCAAAAAAAGTGATATATATACACTTATTTTTTATAAGAAACTGCTTATAAGAAACTCAACTCCCAGATCACCAAAAACTAAAGAACAATACTGGGAAAACATAACTTATGAAACTATTTATTTTTAATAAAGGAAATCCTTTGCATATTTTTACTTTATTTTCACTTGTTTCCTGTATCATATTACTCAAAGGTACTTGAGTAATGGCTAAACATTGGAAAGGCTTCAGAACACTTTGTTTTGAAATGTTGTTAAACAATGTCATGGAAATTCTAGGAAACTCTAAGAAACTCTGAATACTGAAAATCTCATAATTTTAAGAAACTTTCAGTACTGGTTCAAATTCTTAGTTTCATGTGAAAAAATATGTGTAATTTACTCAGCGACCCATTCCAACACAGAGAGGCAGTCTTCTACTATTTTTTGCATAATTTTCTCAAAGACATAAATAAATAGCCAACTTAGCAAAATGATCACTATCAGCACATAAAATTTTATTGTTATATCAATGTTGTCATCCCACAATATTGTCATCCCACAATGTTCCTACTGTAATTTCATATATGTTTTTGGCAAAGGGAGTTAACTATCATTTTTCCTGGAAGAAAAGCATGTGATGATTGCCAAAAAACGCTTCATCAACAATGCTCTTTTTATCAACTTTCTCAATATCCCAAGCAAGCAGAGGCCTTTAAAATTTTTCCAGTGAATTGGATCTGAGTTCAGTTCATTCCCTTGATACACAAATTACGTTACTCCTAGATTATGCACATTGCTGCTTTATCATACAATTTTAAAATATAAATTGATTGCTATCAGCTGCTATATGTTGAAAACAGGACTCCATACACCAACACCCAGGCCTAGTGTAGTAGGAGATTGACTTGTAGTCCAGTATGGAAAGTTGATTTTCGGTGCACCGGATTCGCAAATTTGTCACATTGAGCGTGCACCAACTATTGTAAGCTATTGTAAGAAGTGTGCACCAGGTCATATACAGTTTAATAGTGACAACTGAAGTTTGTGCACCAATTTGTGCACCAGAAGTTTTGCTGTGCACCGGATTATCTGGTGCACAACGCTTTCTTTCCATACTGGCTTGTAGTCGACTTGTTTACATCCANCCTGGAAGAAAAGCATGTGATGATTGCCAAAAAACGCTTCATCAACAATGCTCTTTTTATCAACTTTCTCAATATCCCAAGCAAGCAGAGGCCTTTAAAATTTTTCCAGTGAATTGGATCTGAGTTCAGTTCATTCCCTTGATACACAAATTACGTTACTCCTAGATTATGCACATTGCTGCTTTATCATACAATTTTAAAATATAAATTGATTGCTATCAGCTGCTATATGTTGAAAACAGGACTCCATACACCAACACCCAGGCCTAGTGTAGTAGGAGATTGACTTGTAGTCGACTTGTTTACATCCATGATAATCAAATGTTTGCTATCAAAAATTCTCCTTAATTCCATCGCAGCAGTTCCTGAGAGCAGTATTCCGTATCTGTTATCTTGGATACACAAAATTTACCAAAGAATAGGAGAAAATGTCCCAAAGAAAGAAGCTGCAAGAGAAATCACTCAATCCAATTATGCAGCACGAATTTTGTGGTTCTACCAAATGTAGATTGAATATTTTTCGAAACCAACAGTCTCAAACACCGCAATTACGAAATCTCAGTTATACAGCTTGCCACAGCTTCCGAAAATACGTGATTGCGGAAAGGAGCGGTGAGAAACATACGGAAAGGAACGCTAGGCAAGGGTGGTTAGGCCCAAAAGTGAAAGCCTAAGATTTTTAGGCCAGAGCACATTTGCTTTATGCCTGTAAATAAAACGCCATTACTCACCAAATACAACAACCATGCAATGTTCTTGGAAGTCTTGTTTTCAGCTTAGTTTTTACGTATACATCAATTTGCGGATATTTCAGACGAGAAACAAGCGAACAGTGTCAACCATTTTATCAACTCACACGCCCGCCTGTACAAATTTTCTCCAAACGCTCTTGCTGCATCCTTTGCCGCAAGATGCTAGCCGCCGCCTAAGACCGCCAAAATAAAAAACTGTAGGATCCATTGCGTTTGATTGGCACGACGACAGTACAAAGGATTAGCGATCACAGACAAAGCGATGGCTGACTAGTCAACTCGCAAATGCAAAAAAGGAAACCGTAAAGACAACCCCAAAACCTCGATGGCTAACTTCTTTGTTGTACAAGCCAACAGGAGCTATTAAAGTAAATGAAAAGAAATATAGCGATCAAGTCTAAGAATAAAACAAAGGAAGGCACGAGTAATTTAGTAGCCTGTGAACGGCCGAAAAAAAGTGAAAACGGCCGAAAAAAATTGCTCTTATTTTTTTCATCTATCAAGAAAATCAAATATTATAGGCTATATTTAGATCTCCCCAGCTAAGCTGCTTTTAAACAGCTAAGCCGTTTATTTTTGTTATTATTGTTGATTTGTACTTTGCTGTATTGTTATTGTATCATGCAAGTGATAATGCTGTAAGGTAAATGGACGAATTTCCGCTACTGAGAGTATAACTTGTGGTGTACCGCAAAGGTCATGTCTTGGACCACTTCTCTTTCTTATCTATGTTAATGATCTTCCTAGTTGCTTGAAAAATTCCCTCGTATCCATGTATGCAGATGACACAAGCATTTACTATGCCTCTGAATCTGTTTCAGAAATTAATCAGGCAATTAATGCTGACTTAGGAGCTTTGAAAGGATGGCTTGAAGGAAACAAGTTGTCTTTAAATGTAGCTAAGACTGAAGCAATGATCATAGGGAGTAATGGAAAGCTGCGAAAAATCGAGTCTGTCGATTTTACTAAACCGCACTTTAAGATTGGTTTCGAGGATATCAAGTTAGTAAAGGAGGTCAAATACCTTGGTGTTCAAGTCGACGAACAACTTAAATGGCCCTCTCAATTGGCCTTAACAACGAAAAAGATCTCTAGAGGTATTGGTATACTACGCTATGCTAAGCAGTACCTCCCGATTTCAACTGTCATTTGTCAAGACTATGTATAAGAGTTTAGTGGAGCCCTACTTTAGATATTGTTGTCCTGTCTGGGGAAATGCTGGTGTGACTGCCATCGACAAATTGCAGAAACTTCAAAATCGTGCTGCAAAATTGGTTACCAACAGTCCATTTGATGCGACCTCCTTACCAGTTATTCGGGTGCTTGAATGGCCCACTGTTAGTGAGCTTATTGATTTTGAATCACAAAAAATGGTTTTCAGATCCCTTAATGGTGATGTGCCTTCTTATATGAAAGACAAATTTGTGAGAGTCAACAACTCTACAGTTCGTTCTCTTAGGAATGCCGATGTCAACCTCAGGTTGCCCTTATTAAAATCGGCAGTGGGGCAGAAATGCTTCTCGTACAGAGGCGCCAAACTTTGGAACAGACTTGTCACTGAAGTCAGAAATTCCTCTACCTTGAGAGCATCCAAAAAGGAGCTGCAAAAATAGAACACCTAAAATTGTTTTAGTTTGTCTTTTGTTTATTTTATGACAATTTGTAATTTAGTGTAGTTATAGATAGCATATCTTGTATTTATTGTAAATTAGTATAAGTTTTTAGCATGGCCCCCTGTAAATCAGTTTTCTAACTGAGGGGCTACCATGGGTAAAAAAGATAAGATCAAATCAACTCAAATCAATAATAAATACTGTTCAAAAATATCGAAAAATTTCAGGTTTCCAAAAATACTCTATCAAAGTTTGCCGAAATACAAAATCAACAATTACGCACTGATTCAAGTAAGTTATTTAATCAATTTGTAGTCGAAAAGTTATTTTAGATGAGGAATTTTTTGTCCTAAATCAGTTATATTCTTTTAGAGATTTCTGGACATTTTCTGGAGACTTGTGGACACTTCAACCTTGAAAGTATTATGGAAAGTTAAAAAACTAAAAATTATGAAGAATTATGATCAAAATTTCGTCCAGTTTTTAGCTGCAGAATGATGACAATTCTATTAATTATGTTTTCAGGAAACTAAACAACAATAATGCACTGTTACAAGTAAGAGACATATTTTTTCATTTGTTTTTATTTACTAGAGGAAAGAGGATGCTCATTCTCGATCTCATCGTTTTGAAGCTGAAACTAAACGCAAAATGCTATCGAAATTTCTAGTGCCCTTTGAAGCATGTTCCAAAATAATTCTAACGTCAAAGAACTCATACCTCTAGAACAGTCTGAATGATTTCAGTGAAATAAACTCCTCCATAGAATTTATCCTTCCTTTCTGCTGCAGAGTAATTGGTAATTCTATTTAAATCAATGTTAATTTTGCGATTTTACATTTCGGAACGTTGATACATTATTTTGAGACACCCAGCATATCTTTACTAAAGCTTTCACTTTCACACAAAGTATCTTGATCCTACTTTGTCTATTGAAATAAAACCAATCAATATCGTCTGTGATCAGTGAGGGTAAAATTTCCTGTGGCGGTCCTATCGTTAAATATGAGACTTTGATCATCTCACATATTTTCTGGGAACAAGAATCAAAGATGTCCAAAGGCCAAACCGCTTGGTTTCTACAGGCCAAAACACTTAACGCAACAAGGGCAGATTCAGCAGAGATAGCATTCGTTGGTTTTGATTAACAAGGGGTGCCAGGGTCTACGGGTGATAAATCTTGCTGTAAAAGTAACTAAGGCAGGCAGCAAAAGATGCCCCAAAAACCTAGATGGCTAACTGACTCATTCTGAATGCGAAACATTGTTGTTAAGAGAAGACCCTCAGCCCCCTTCAACGGTATATATATTCATAAACTATTTTTGAAAAAAAAAATGTGCTTTTTTGAAAATCTTCTGTTTTCGATTCGATGCGTAATCATGTTAGACTTACGACGTGATTCCTTGTATTCGTTCAATATTTTTAATCTGATTAACCATCCAATTCAATGAGCGATACTGAGACTTATGTAATGAGCATATAATCATGTCATCTCTCTTTAAAGATGCACATGGAAAATCCGAATTTACATGTTGCGTGGAAATTCAATTCAATTGGGCACAGAAAACCAAAGTAAAGCTGTTGTCAGTGGCGGAGCCACGGGGGTGTATGGGGGGAGGGTAAATACACCCCCACTTTTCTGAAAATATGGTAATTTAGATTCGGCCAAAATGACATAAAACATCGGGTAGGAGTAGGGCGCATCTCTATGTTCAAGAAGGGCGTTTCCCTAAGATCTGAAGGGCGTGGCCCTAAAAAAATTTCCTGGGGCTTTGCCTCCGGACCCCCATCGTTACTTACCCCCCACTTTGCGGCGGCTGGCGCCGCCGCTGGCTGTGGTGGAAGCAGCAGCGATCAAGATGGCGGCGAACACGACGCGACAGAGACAGAAATCTACCAGCCATCATAGAAACTTTATTCAAATTTATTACCATCCAACTGAGCCACATACCAAGTGTCTTTATCTTTAAAGGCAGATAAGGCAATCCTCGAAGGTTTTCTGCACTAACAAAAAAGAGCAGGAAAATGCGTTGAAATTTAATCACATGAACATGAACATCAAGATTTTTGTGGTCTACGAAAATGGCTGCCTCAATAGAAATGCACGCGCAAAGGCTGCTGGTTGAACAAGAGCATTTAAAACATGTATGTTACCCATCCAGGTTTCTCGGTATCTGATGAGGCTTGCAATATCTACCGTTGCAGATCGACTAATCGGCCGTAGTCGTCCTTTCGTTTGCAATCAATAACCATTGCTGTGTACTGGCATAAGATCTACATTTTAGCCCGGCGACCCTTTTATGTTATAATTGAAAGATCGAGCTACTGGAGCACTAGGAAGATTCAATTGAATAAGTTTACTGTGCTGTTTATGTTATTCTCTTTATTTTAGCTCAAACCTGTGGCAATTAGAAAATAATTCTGTTCTTTGTTGTCCTTTATAGTTTCGCTTTGGGTTATTTCGTACGGGCTACATGTTTGGCTTCATTCCTAAATTTGCCAAGGCTTGGTTGAAATCATTTGAAATGCTCTAATTTATTTGCTCTTTGAGAAAGAGTGAGGTCTGTCTGAAAACCAAACTGATCAATGTGCTTTGTTGCTCCTTTTCTGGCTTTTTGTAGCTCATCGTCTTGGGTATCACCAAAACAAGTTTCGCTCTTCTTCTTGGTTCTTCGACCTGTTGAGCACTAAGAACCAATCCAAACGAGCAGTTTTGAGACAGACCTCATTCTTTCTCATTGAGTAGAAAAGTAGTTGATAAAACGTGGTTTGACAGTCAATATAATTAAGCAACCATCCAAAGTTGTGTTTTGTGTGTTTTGTTTCTTCTTTGTCTATTTTGGTCTTCGATCTTCGACATAAAACATAAACCAATATAAACACGGTTCTGTGAGCGTTTCGGCTCACGGCCATGGGCTGGGGCTGTGGCAACAACAACCTGATTTTGTTACGTGATAGCTGGGAAGCGCCCTTCTTTATCAGCCAATCAAATTTGGAGCGGGAAAATCGTATCTTACTCATTTCCTAGTAAGCTGGTTTTCCTTATCAAAAACTAAAAAGATAAATGAATTGAAAATATGTGCATGAGATTAGAAGTTTAGGTCTCAGATTAAAATCACAGTCACAACGATAGCAAGGGACTCAGCAGCTGCGAGGAAACAACAAGCTTGATCCAACACCGTGGTACTCGGATCTTTTGAAAATGATAATATCTAAAAGAGGACTATGGAACAACTAACGATATACATTGGTTTTTTCAATACTATTTCGGCTGCAAGCAGCTGAAAGAATGCGATCTTTATTTTTATCTGATCCTCACGCTGTGCGAGTGTTAAAAAAATAGCTAATCAAAAGGTGTTCGTAGGATCTGGCCTAGGATAGATAGCTACAGTAGATACCCGCAAGCAAAAGACAATGGCAGAAACGATGGTTTATTGTTTTTTTAAACCAGGCTAGCATTGCAAAGAGTTCTTCTTATTCGTGGGTACCTACTGTATGTTTTTTTTTACAAATGAACACAGGGGGTACATATGACATGTTGAGGGTACAGTGGTATGTGCGCCCGGTCCTTTTTCTGCTGAAACCGGGAGGTAGAACATAATTCGACAGTATGGCGGTAACCTCCACCCGTTTGGGTCTACTCGGAGCAGCTCTGATTATTTTTGTTCCTTCGACTCAGGTTGAATACACACAAATTTGATTTTTCAACGCTTAACTTTAGTTTGTTAGCATGAAGCTAATGTTTGAACTTCTCTAGTTCATCGTTTGTACTTTTAGCCAGAGGGTTGTAATGTCCCTTCCAATGGAAAATAAATGTGTATCGTCGACAAAAAGCCTGGGTTTCAGTTTTGTTGCAGTTTGCATATCGTTGACATAAAACGTGAGCAGGATTGGACCCAACACTGACCCTTGATGGACTCTTATGAGTAAGATTAAAGGCATTGAGTCCGCATAAATAGCCTACTCATGACCAATATCAACTTCTTTTCAATCGTCAAACAAAAGTTGTCATTTTATCGCTATTGAAAGTAAGCCAAAGAAATTCCTGAGAATAATGGAAGGATTAAGAAGTGTTTGTTTCTCGCTGCTATTGACGCTACCGCTATTGTGCGATAACAAAAGGCCATCAGCAGTTTGTCAGCAAAAATTCAGGATAGCGTATGACGCTCATGTATTTATATGGACTCAAAATATGCAACTTTTTTGGAGGTCGAGAGTTAATGTTCCTCAGATGTAGTAACGATAAAGGTGTATATAGATTTGATATACAACATTACTCTTACAGCGTGAGTAAGATTTTGAGCCAAAGAAAGAAAATATGCAACTTTTTCGGAAATCGAGAGACAATGTTTCTCTGTTGTACTAACGATAAATGTGTACATAGATTTTATATACACCGTTACTCTCACAACGTGAGTAAGATTTTGAGCCAAAGAAATAAAATATGCAACTTCTTTAGAAATCGAGTGATAATTTTTATCTGTTGTAGTAACGATAACGGTGTATATAGATTTTATATTCACCGTTATTCTTACAACCAAGCCAAAATTCCTTGGAACACATAGGCCATTCTTGTTAAAGACGCACTTTCTCGTAGTTTTAATCCATAGCGATTATATGATGCACCCCCTCCCCCCCAAACAATGTTGATTTGTAAGGTTGTTGTCCTAGCATTCCATCAGAGTTGCGAATTGCCTTTCCTTCTCATTTTGTCTTCACAGAGCAACATTGTTCTCAGGGGGAGAGGGGAAAATCGCAACACAAGGAAAAATTAGCTAAGGTGTTCCAAGACTCTTGGCAGGTATTGCACCCAAGTTGGAAGTGTTGGATCTGTTATGCGAGGAATACGTTTGAAGCTCTGTATATGTAGGGAAGTTTATTAATAATGCTCCAAGAGTTCGATAGGTACGAAACTTTTGAATTTTTAGAAATGCCAATGAATTTGTTATACGGTTCATTACATTTTGAATTTGAAGAAAATATTCCCACATTTACAACGAAAGCAACTAGCCTTTTTTCAGGTCTATTTGCAGATCTAAAAATAACACAGAAACAAGGATATGCTCTTCTAAAAGATACGACGACGTTTATGCCAAAAGTTGTCACTAGTTATTTAAATCCCCATTACATATGTTTGACAAAAAATTCTGCAAATTATGAGACAAAACGAGACAAAACTGCAAAAATATCTCTTCGCTTTCACTTTCCTGTTGGATAAGTAGCAGTCAATTTTTATCCAATAGCTTTTATATGCTCCTATATCTTGACGGGTGGAGATTGTCTGAAGTTTGAATTTTCATCAACAAATTAGCAGTTTTACCTTAAGGACAGTTCAAATCGGTAAAATCTTTTGAGTAGTATCACTTCTGTACTGAGAGATAGTATTTTGTATTTCTTCTTTACACAAAAGGAAAACCCCTTCCCCTGTTAAATGTTCTAGAGTTTAAAACGGCAACAAGTTTGCTCAAAAGTTTTTGAATTCTCTTCTTATCATCAGAAAACATGAACTTGTTACATAAAGCTCCCTAAAAACATTTACTGTACATTGCATATCACAGAAGTGTCTTTTGCAGTTTCAGTTTATATACATACAAAATATAGCAATCTAAAAATCAATGTGACAAAATAAACTAAATACGCTGTGATAATTTCCCTCCCAATTTTTATCCCATACATTTCCAGGGTGGGCATGTTGCAGTGAGGACAGTGGTCCTATGTATGTCCACATAACCGGTTTATTTCTCCCATACTATGTTAATGTCTGTCCCTAAAATCAGGTTTATTTTGAACTCTTTTTAACAATATTATTTTGCAACTAATTTGGACTGTTCTTAGATTTTGGTTAATATTTGTCCTCAAAATGGGGTTTTATCGGAGTATATTATAAATATGTATATCCCCAAAACCAGTCTTTTTAAGAGCGCAATTTGTACTTGTACGCTGAAAAATGGGTTGGTGAAATCGTTTTCCCAAGACATACATAGGACCACCAAAAACAATGCACATACCCACCCTTGCATTTCTGACGACATGGGTAAATTTTTTGGTGATAATGAGCACATCGCTAGAATGGCAGCCAACCTCAAATAAAGTAATTATTATTATCAAGTTCTTTTTAATTGAGGTAAGTATTGTTTTCATAAGCAAATACAGTTTAAAAACACTCAATGACACTGGAGGGTTGTAAAAATAAGCTTTTGGAGTAAGAAAAACTTAGAAATAAACACAGAAATATTTCAACGACCAACTTTTCAACAGTCAGCGATGTTTCAATAGCTGTCATTTACGAGCTACTGCCTTTGGGACCATTTTGTATTGTACTAAAACTAACTTCACCAAAGTCTATTTCCCCATGAGTCGTACTAAAGTCCCTTTCATTTCAACATACGCCTGTTCGATGAAGTATCGTAAGTCCTTAGCCCAGGGCATTCATTTAAAAGATGCACTCATTTGAGATGGGCGCTCATTTCACGTTTGTGGTTCTCTTTGATAAAACTTAAACAAGACATCATCTTTAAAACAAACTTAACAAATTCTATTATATGGTATTATTTTACACTATTTATAAACAATCAACACTTTGAAGCATTGCTCATTACGAGTTTACAAGCCACATTATGAGCTTCAGGTCGTTGAAGTCGCTGGAGTCATTGCAACAAACGACCACACCGACTTAAAAGACTCAAAAGACTGAATGTGAACGGCTAAAATAAACTTTTCAACGAACCAGATGACCCGGTCGACTGAGTTTTGCTGTTCACATTCAGTATTTGGATCTTTTGAGTTGGTCGTCTAACGACCCCTGCGACTCCAACGACCTCAATGCGAACCAGGCTCTAGCATGCTGACGAACACTCCAGGGCCCTCATTCATGGGCGAGGGTACTCTTTTATTTTGTTGGCTTTAAGAGCTCTCATTCGAGGAGGTCCTCATCCAAGGGAATCAAAGCAACTGATCAAGCGGGTGTCCAAAAAAGTACAGTAACTAAACAGGCCAAGGACCAAATATTTGTATCGATACAACTGCTTTTATAATGCTTTGAATTAGCAAAATGTGGATGTTCCTACTTTTAAAGGATACTGTGAGACCGTGCATATAATTATCATATTAATTTTGATCTACAGGGTGTCCCAGAAGAAAACGCAACCCACCTCTTACAGAAAGTTTTTAAAATAGGCAGTTTGGACACATCAATGTAATTATTTATCTTTCAATTGATGTTTATGAAAGTATGGTTTATTCAAGACGCAGGATGCTGTAAGAGCAATATCAAGGGCCATTTCACCGTACAAAAAGCACAAAATACTTTTTGTGAAAACATTTCAGATCTAGAAGCGCTTGATGTGGTGTCCTTTGGAGAAAAAAACGTACAGTTACTCCCATTAGACGTTTTTATTAAAAACGAAGCTCTCACAAAGATGGGTTTTGGCCGGTTTTTGGTTATGTAAATGTCAAAGCACTGTCAAAGCATCTTAAATAGACCATACTTTCATAAACATCTTTCTATTGATGCATCAAAACTGCATATCACTGGAAAGAAGATAAATTGTTTTTCAGGTGGTATGCATGGAATAAATTCTAATATTATCATTTTCTGACAAATTTCAGACAAAGCTGGGCTTGGTTGTTTTGGGACACCCTGTTTAAGGTACTTCTTACTTGGTCGTAAAGATGGAAAGAAATTTACTCTGTTATCCAAGATTTGAATGTTGCTGAAAAATCACAAATTTTTCTATGAGGCAAAAAAACATGTCCCTTAATGAGTATGGTTTTCACGGTGTCATTGTTTACACTTTCACATTCGGAAAAACTTCGTTATTGCTGAAAGTGATCATGGATAAAAACGGAACAAAAGAACTATTACAGGTTCGTATGATAATCGAATTTGGAGGAATTTTTCAATTGCATATACTTTTTGGGACACTCGGAACAGTACTTCAGCCTCTCAATAATTTTTTTACTTCTTTTTCACAACAACGACTTTATCTCCATCTACTAGCCTATACGAGCAAAGATACTTGTACGGGTCCGTCATTTGGTTTCCGTAAGAATAATCATGAAAATACAAGAGAAAATCCTTTGGGGCTAGGCCAACTTTCTTGCCAACTTGCTGCTTGAATTTTTTCGAATAGATATCAAGGTCAACAACGATCTTAGAGACTTCTTTATCTTCACAAAAAATTACCAACTGAGCATACTCCTTCCGGCTCATATCAACCTCTGCCAATCGATCGAGTTTTCCATGGAGTTCCACTAGCTTATGGTATCTCTCTGGGGGTTCCTCATCGTCCATGTGATGTCTTATAAACATTCTTTCAGCGTCTTCTCTCTCGGTTTCACTTATAACGCTTCCATTGAACTTTTTAACGTTTGGGAGTCTAGCAATGAGTAACTGCCGCCTCTTGTTTGCTTCCTCACGCTGGCCTAAGGGCACCCCAACGACACGAAGATCTTCTAATGCAGCTAGTTTACAAAGTTCATCCAAAGAGCTCCACTCGCAGATCCTTGTTTTACTCAGGCTCATTGTCTGCAGCTCAAGAAACACTTCACTTGAAACTGTAACTTCTGTTATGGCATTCTCACACAAGATCAAGCTCTGTAGCTTTGGAAACACCTTTCCAACTTTAATTATGTCGTCCCAGTCTTCAATATCGTTGCTGTTAAAATGAAGCTTCTTGACACTTTGGAATGTCTCGTGCCATTCAATAACATGCCCATACGAATTCAGGCTCAGGTGAAGTTCTTCAACCCTGCATAAAGACGGCAAACATCGCAAAAATTAACAACAGCAACTTTCAAATGTGAAAAAGTTACGGAGCTAATGTTTATTGAGCTCATGATAAAACTTGTTTCCCATGCTTTGTACCGTTAATGGTTAGCACTATCTCGTTATACAAATATCAAACATTTCAAACACAGTAAATCTGAGCAATGCCTCACCGAAAGACTGAGAACTAGACTCACTACATAGTCTCAGTTATCGCAACAACAACAACACTTTTTTACACTTCGCATTAGATTGAATTGTTTCCTCAAACTGGTTTGGGCGGGAAAGTAGCATTTTGCTAGAAACCAGAACTTGCTGTAACAAAGTGGTTTGCATCGTATAGTAAACTACTAATGAATGGGTAGGTCTGTTAGGTTTTCCACTTAGGTAATGTTTCCACTGTTCAAAAAGCCATGTTAAGTAAATCTCGCAAGAGCTTGGCGATGGCGAGAGGCTAAATCCTATGTTTTACTATAGGTTTAACTAGAATTCGAAATTTTCTCCGTCGCGTCTGGAACGTTTTAGATTAATATATTTCTCTATACTTTTCCCAACAGTAAAGCATGCATTTTATACTCATCCAGTAGTTAGAAACATGACGAAATTGATGAGCTATTCCCCTATACTGGAGAGTCAAAGGCCAAGCATTTTCAAATGACATTTTGTCCTTTTTAGCTGAAATCGACCAAAATCGGTAAAAATTGGTACCTTCCACAAAATTCCTTAAAAGAGTAGGTACGAAGCCAAATTTTAGCAATTAGGAGTGAGTAACTTTTTGAAAACCAAGCGGCAGACCCCCGTCCATCCGCAAGTCACGCATCAGGTGTAGCCTAAAATGTATCAACTGTTAAAAAAAAACCATACTTAAAGATCATCCAACTGATTTCGAAAATTGCAACACGTCCTTGTCAGAATGCGACTTAAAATGGACTTTGAAATTCTATTTGTAATATATTGTACCAGGTGAGTCAGAAAAATGTACCCACTCTTTGAAAAATCGTAGTACAAAAACTATAACATCAATTTGAAAAATTACAACTCCGCTGCCTGACTGAGAGCTTAAATTAATTTTGAGAATTCATTTCTACTTTACCATGCATCATCTTAATCTCGAATGAAGAATGCCCAAAAACTAGCTTCAGTTGGCTTTCCCTAAAACTATAAGTGACTGGCTCAATTTGATTCATGTTTCAACTATTAAAATGGTAAGATAATGGTTTATTAGGTTAGGCATTGCTTTCTTATGATATGGAAACTGTCGAAATGTAATTATGCTTTCCCATCAATGCTGGGCATCAAAAAGTCAAAATCTACATGATAGTGAACAGGTTATTTCTCGCTGATTTTGGGCATACCAAGAAATAGGAATTTGGCTAATTCATGATTTCAAAAGGAAATAATGCACCTAAGTTTTTGAGAAAAATCTTGAAAATTAAGTTGAAGCCTCCGTAAGATGATGGAATTAAAATTTTACAAATTAGTTGCATAGCTTTTCCTGTACCGTTTTTCAAACAGTGGATACATTTTTCTGACTCATCCGGTATTTCACTTATTAATTATTACTCACATGAAGAATATCTTTAAAATTGTTCTCAACGGCCATAAATTTTTCCACGTCCTTGAAACGTTTAAGAAAACTGTACATAGCGTGTCGCTCAATTTTGTAATTTTTAAACTAGGAAAATCTTAAGACTTTAAAGATTTTGCTTCAATTAACGAAAATGTAAGGAAGATATTGAACATCCAAAAAGCAGTAGAATATTCTCGAATACTAATTTGAACCCTACAGTTAACGAGACAATTATTTGCAATTTCAAAATTAGTTGTATGGTCTTTCGGTACGATTTTTTAAGCAGTTACTTTGTTAACTCACTCGGTATTCAATGAGACTTGGTGAGCAACGAAAACACTCGCAATTTCAAAGGCTACTGTTCATGGAATATTCAAGCAATATTATTGGCAATTGTCTTGTTTTATAGCCAACATGTTCAATTAGATCTAAAAATCTATTCTTGTCTTAAATCAGCAACTCCTTTCCAATTCATTCATTCATTTTCATTCATTCATTACTTTATTTTAAGTAGGCTGGCATGATTTCTATATTACAGCTAATTTAGGCCTACTATGCATGCCTCATCCAGGCATGGGACCCATAGTTTAACGTCCCTTCCGAAGGAGGGTGAAGTGAGTTGCTTGGTCAGGCATCTGGAAGGTCACCCATCCGGATTTTGACCTCACGCGATCAAACTTAACTTCAGTTACCTAACGGAAACTGTAAAAGCCGCTCGGCCACTCACCCCACAAGTTGATAGGAAATTTTCTGGAGACAATTGAAAATGATCATGATGATCAAAAGTCATTGAATTCCCGTGCAGCAATGACAGTTACTTCAGTTTGAGTATGTGTATCTTCCTTGAAGGTTTAAAAGGCCCTGGATCTTTTTCTGCTCGTAGAATGACTATTTTCATTCTCCAAAGAGAAAAACATTTTGCAACACCTGTACAGTATTCAAGGAAATATCAATTTTAGGAAAATCTGACCATAATTTTTAGCTATATATATATTCTATTTAGGATTTATTGAAGGTTCCTGAGATTATCCCTAATAACTTGGAACAGGTAAGATTTCAGCCAGGTTAATGTATCTTATTAATTGAGCATGCCAGCTATCATATAAGACATAAAGCAATATAATGTCTCTGATATTCAGGGAACAGAAGGCTCTTTTGAAACAGCAAGCATCTTTTTACTCACCCAGTCATCCACTTTTTCAGTTTCAACTTACCCTGGAAATATACACAGCAATTTAAAGACAAGTTCAAGTGGTATTTTTGTATTGTTTAAAACCAATTTTTGCAACTTTGGTAATGTGTTATTTCGTATAATTTCGTCAATTCGTTCTTCTTCAAAATTGAAGGCCAATGGGTTGGAGGTGAGGTTCAAGAATGTCAATTTTGGCAACTGGGCTATGATCAAGAAGATCTGAAAATAAAATATATTGTGTATGAAAAGTCTTGAAATGACTAAACCTCGAAGACACAGTTGGCGAGGTGAAGGTTAAGTTTAGCAACATAGATACAACACTCAGATTTTCAAATTACTTTTGAAGGGAATTCGATTGGGAAATTTCAAATTGAATTGCACAGTGCTTGAATTCTGTGTCAAGAATCGAAACCGGCCTGACTTTCTTATGTTGTTCCACCTGTTCTTTGATCGTACACTACTGTATATTATACCCCTGTGCGCTATAAAAAACTATCCACTTTTGACAGGCCACGATAAATCGCACACTGGACCGATTTTGAAGATTTATGACGTAATCTTTAGCTAAAATCCAGAATTAGATTCTGGGATTTTTTTAAATTTTTTTAGTCTTCTGCTTCTGGAGCTATCAGCGAGTATCTTACAATTGTCGGTCTCGAAAACACTGAAAACGATAAAAAATCGTCGATCAAGTTTTCTAAAGACTCGACATGAATGGACATGAATGGACAAAGAAGAAACTTTTTCGTGATGATTTGGGGATTTAGAAATCCATTAGTTATATTCAACTATTCTGCAGAATGAGTGTTAGTTCAACAACCACCCTGTTGCGAAATTTTGGAGTAGTTTGAATGAGGCGAAAAGCCAAGCCATTGCGCATGACAATTCAAGGAGAGCACATGCCTGCTTGACCTCTGGCGCGTCATCGTTTGTCTTTTTAACTCCCTTGACACAGGAACGCAGTACCTACTACCTGCACGAAAGTATAAAATCAATGAAATTACAAAAGAGAACGACATTTCTTTATATGATTGAAAATAATGTTACATTTCTCCCAAAATTGAACAAACGCTCGTGTAGCAAAGTATAACTAATCGACTTCTAAAGTCCCAAATCACCACAAAAAAGTTTTCGCTTTGTCTATTCACGTTGAGTCTTTACAAAATCTGATCAACTTTTTTTGATGGTTTTCTGAGTTTTCGAGAACAAAAATTTTAAGAAACTCGCTTATAGCTCAAGAAACAGAAGACTAAAAAATTTACAAAAATACTAGAATCTAATTCTGGATTTTAGCTAAAGATTAAGTCAAAAATCTTAAAAATCGGTCGAGTATACGATTTATCGTCCCCTTTCAAAAGTGGATAGTTTTTTTGGCGCACCCGGTCTATTATATATTTGTGGTTTTCTTTTGGGGCCACGAGCAAAAGACAACATTGAGGAAAGGCTCTCTGAAAAATGGGCTCGCATTGGTCACTTTAAAAACAATTTATCAAAATGTGAACTCACTTGTTCCCAACCCTGCAAATAATTCTTTGTCAGGTCTAGCTCAACAAGGTTTGGACAAAGTCCTGCAATTTCTCCATGTCCACCAGCACTGCCAACATTGCAGCCATCTAATGCAAGAATCTGCCTTTGCTGATGGCTCTGTTTGTTTAGAAGTGCAGCTAAAAAGTAAAAAAGTAAGCATTTGTTATAGTGTACAGGATGGTTATTACTCACAACATAAAGTTTGTCAGACCAGCTACAGCTACACGTATTTTTTTTACGAAACTGCGTATGAGAAATTCAACTCTCAGATCGCTAAAAAATTAAGAAACTCCAGTAATGCGAAATTAAAGAAAGTATCTACTTTAGTCGAGGAAATCCTTTATTTAATATTTTTACTTTTAGTTCATTTGTCTCCTGTATCATATATTACTCAGAAGGCACTTGAGTAATGTCTGAACATTGGAAAGGCTTAAAAAAAACTTCGTTTTGAAATGTTTCACAAGGGGACAGGAAGCAGGGCAGCATTGAGTTTGTTGGGGCCCTGGCCCAAAACTGATTGGAGCCCCTTTACATACACATATATGCATAGGTATCCTGTTCCGTATGAACATATGCATTTGTATGGAAAAAGCCATAGATTCAGTCACAACCAAACAAGTTACTGTAGCATGGCCTGTCGGAAAGAAATTGATAATGGGGAGAGGGATGCTCAATGTGAGTGGAGTGAACTAAAATGGGGGGGGCCTACCCCCGATAAATTTTTTAAAACCACACCCTTCAGATCATTGAAAAACACCTCTCTTGTGAAAAAGTATACATACCAATTAATAGAGCATAATATTTCAACTAATGAAAGTTCAGTTCAGTAACACTTCAGTTCAGTCCAGTGTTTAGTTCAGTGACATTTTAATTTCACTACATAAAATTTAACGAAAGTAACTAAAACGATACAGTCAAAACAAATAACTAGACTACAAGAAATATAAGACAATATTACGAAAACTTAATAAATTTAGTAGGCCAGGAAATCAATACAATATACGAATAAAGAACAAAGAAACAAGTTAAATTGTATGGAGGGAATTACTTAAAGGAGGAGCTCTCTCAGTAGTTAAAAACTAATCAAGGAAAGATCACCCCCTGTAAATTAGAAAGAAATCATTTTTGAGTACTATGTGATGTGGAAAGCAGATTGTCTTGGCCATGTTTTGAATAAAATTAAACCACAGATGAAAACAGTCAAAATGTAGAATTTTTTTGAGGATAATCACCTTTTGAAATTCTATTATCAAGTCCAAATAGATTAACAGATGGTGATCTTTTAATGTCCACAGGACTGTTATTTAAGTACGTTGCTCTATAGTAATACACTGACCGTAGACCATATATTAATATAAGTTTCATAAGTAAGACCCTAAACTAAAATACTATTTTGAAGGAAAGGCAAAAATAAAGAGTTTTAGAGAAACTCCAAACTTTCATTAGCAGGAATTATGTCTTTTTGAAAAACGTACCACGTTCGAGCCAGTTTTTTAGAAAGTTCCGTCAAATGATACTTCCATGAAAGATTTTTGTCTAAGAGAACACAAAAGAAATTTGACATAACGAGTCTGTTGAAGATTTCCAATTTTGATACTGACAATTTCGGAAGAAGAATGTTGAGGAGACTTAAAAAATAACGAAATTAGTCTTATCAATATTTAACTTTATTGAACTATAAATATATTGAAAATTTACATCCGCAGGCTAAGACCTCTAGTTGGATGCTCCTATTATAAACAACATGCAATGGACGATTCACACCTGCTGCCAGCAACTGAACACAGGCAGAGTCCCCCCACAAACCCACAGACAGCAATGAAAATTTCACATCAAGCCACACTTTCAATTTTTTCTATTCTTTATGAACTGTTCTTTGAAGCTGATCAAGATTATTCGGCTTCATAGTAAACGTTAGTATCATCTGCAAATAAGTAGAATGCTAGTTAGAGGATGAGTGAGGTAATCATTAATGTAAATTAGGAAAAGGAAGGACCAAGGACATAACCCTGTGGGAGCCTGCAGGTGAGATAACTGGAGTTGGATCAGTTAAATGAAAGGCTCCTCATGAAATTGTGAAAATAGAGCATTTAGAAATCATTTATACATGAATTGTTTTGTCAAGAAATCTATAAAAACTTGCATGGTTTTACTTGCTGATTTTCAAAATTTACTCGGAGGCGAGCGGCGTAGCTCCAGGAAAACTTTTCGTGAGCACGCCCTTCAAACTCTTGGAAACATAGGCAACACCCTTTTACCTAAATTTACATTTCATCAAAAGCAATTGAATGGTGCATTTTTGACAAACAAGACAAAGACTATAGACGTTCTAAGCTTTTTTGTTGACCACGCCCCAAATATGGTGTTAATGTGGTCACATGATCAAAGTCAAAACAATGAAATGTAAACAATTTAATTGCCTATTAAATTTGACTAAAAGTCAACAAAACTGGTTGTCATATCTTGTCTTGTTATCGGTCTCAGGGGTAAAATATGCGAATGGTTCACCAGCTATCTTAGCAATAGAAAGCAATACACGTTTGCTAATGGAACAAATTCCTCATATGGTTTGATCCATAAAGGTGTACCGCAGGGGTCCGTCTTAGGGGTCCGTCTTAGGGCCCATTCATTTTACGCTGTACGTGAATGATATGCCAAATGCGACTACACTTGAGCCACGGCTTTTCGCTGATGATACAAATATTTTCAATTTTGGGGATAACATCCAAACTTTAACTCAACAGACGAATATGGAGCTAGAAAAGCTCAACGAATGGCTTAAAGCAAACAAGCTCAAAGTAAATACAGAGAAGACTAGTTTCTGTGTATTCAACCCTAACTACAAATTAGAAGCCCAAGATACAATAGGTGATACTCTAAAACAGTCGGAAGAAATTAAATATCTTGGCATTAAACTAGATTCAAAATTGACCTGGAAAAATCACATTGAAAAGGTCAAACATGAAACAATAAAATTCGCATCGGTATTCTATAAACTTAGGTACATCGTCCCAAAACAGTGCTTAACAGTACTATATAGTTCAATGGTACTCTCTAAAATAGCATTTTCACTTGAAACATATGGATTAGCCGCGAAGAAATACCTGAACGAACTCCAAATCTTACAGAATAGGATACTCCGAATCTTGTACTTTAAAGATCGCAGATATCCTACTAATGCCTTACACAAAGAGCTAAACTTTCTCAAAATAAACGACCTCTATGAACTAGAGATTCTAAAATTCATGCACAGCATCTACCATAATGATAAAAACGTGCCTGAAGTGTTTTAGAACTACTTCCACACTAATGAAAGTAGGCATAACCTACGCTACACGCCAAAGTAAAAACTACGAGATCCCTAAAACACAAAGAAAATGGGGTGAAAAAAAGTTGTTGAATAAAGGAGCCCGTTTATGGAATGACCTCCCTTTAAATTTTAAAAACATGATGCAAGTAAAAGCATTTGCAAAACGTTTTAAACACAAAATAATAAAAAACTACTAGATTTACTTAGATTTCGACTACTAACATATTGTTCCGTTATAACCTCACACTGTGTTTTCCTTTATAAATTTAGCATCTTTGTTAAATTTGGAAATAGCTGCATTGTACTAGTACTATTTTATTTTTAATTTTACCTTTTTCATTTAAGTTAACGGCCCAGGCTCGATAAGCTATGCTTCTCTTGGGTCGTATAGAATACAAATTTTTTTTTTTTACTAATAACTTTGTATTAGGATGTATTTAACTATGAATAAAATTGAATTGAATTGTTTTAGCGCAGTGTAGCAAAGTTTGGTAGGGGGGCCAAAAAACGTCCCCCCTTTACAAATTGGGTTAAAATTATCAGATTTTGAGTGCTCAGAGTTTCTTATGAGTTCCATAACAATGTTATGTTTACTTCCTGTCTGTGGTCTGTGACACATTTACCCATGGGCCCACTGGGCCCAGGGGGCTCCCTAAAAATCTTGAATTTAGGCAGTGGCGGAGCCACGGGGGGAATGGGGGGTCCAAACCCCACACTTTTGCAAAAGATACTCCTTGAGATTAGCACAAAAATGCAATAAAATTGATTTCTCGGGATGGGTATGCCAGATTATAAGTGTTGCTATCATGTAATGAAACGATCTAATAAATATTCTTACTAAAAATCTACTTTCAGTTGATATCAAATTTTTTTTGTATTTGCTGACATCAGCAAAACATAATATCTATGATGTCATACACATTTATGACGCCATTGTTCTAAATTAAGAAGCGTAAAATATAAATAAATTGCATCTAATTTGCTTCATCTTAATTATTTGAGTCATTTTGGGTCCATATTTATTAGAAAAAGGGACAAAAGCTGTGAAGAAAATCAGCGCATANAAATGCAATAAAATTGATTTCTCGGGATGGGTATGCAAGTGTTGCTATCATGTAATGAAACGATCTAATAAATATTCTTACTAAAAATCTACTTTCAGTTGATATCAAATTTTTTTTGTATTTGCTGACATCAGCAAAACATAATATCTATGATGTCATACACATTTATGACGCCATTGTTCTAAATTAAGAAGCGTAAAATATAAATAAATTGCATCTAATTTGCTTCATCTTAATTATTTGAGTCATTTTGGGTCCATATTTATTAGAAAAAGGGACAAAAGCTGTGAAGAAAATCAGCGCATATGGAACAAAAGGATAACAGCTAATTATGCTAAAAATAGAAACTTAAAAATGCTACAAAGTATATAAGTAATTTCAATCTATGATATTTTTCCTACTATTTGCAACAATTTTGGAGAAATCGGTGTAGTAACTAATTAAATAGAATTTTTCCTGTAGAGAAGCTGTAACTTTGCCAAATTTCCTTTGTTTTTGGTTGCCTAGCAACGAATCACGTGACTAATTAATTACAATTGTTATATTCGAAAAGCAAATTGTCCAAAAAACAATAGGGGTTCAAGTCCCATTGTCTATATCTCTTGGAGTTTTGGAAAAAAAGAGGGGGGGGGTGGTGGGTGAAAAATGCCCCCAGTACAAAACCAAAAAAAATAACCTTTCAGCACTCACTCAAATTTTTAGTTTCTTACAAAAAAATACATATGCATATTCTGCAAAAGTGTCTTGATCGAATGAAATTTTTCTACATTTTCATTTGAAGACCTGTATAAGTGATTAGCAAGAGAGGATGTTTGAAAATTTGACAAATTTCTAGAAAGTGCAGAAGGACTTGCTTGTCAAAGACACTTTTCGATAAAAGTATAAGGTCTATTTTTGCTTCTATGAATCTGGTGTCCTTAAAAAGCAAAACAATTTGAAAAATCATCAAAAATTGATTATCACAACATAACATGATTAAAATGTCTTTGTGCTGTGTGTCTATATGATCAAATTGTTTGTTGTCATTTCTATTTTTTTCAATTTTACTTTTATAACAGTTGTCTTTGAAAACAAAATTTTTCTTGTATAACTAAAGTACTCCACACAGCAGGACGCACACTCAAATCGTGACATTACACGGCTTGAAAACAAAGGTACGGCCTTGAAAGCAATGTCTTTGTTCAGGCAAAAACGTTGGAGACTTTTTGTTATGGGAAGAAGACATCGGATAGATTTCCTTGATGACGGTGAACAAATACATTTAGGAAAACCTGTCGAGATTTGATTCCAGTAAATTGATTTGTTATGGTTCAAATAAATTTGTTATGACAAAACTAAGGTTTCTATTGTTACCTTTTCTCTTTGGAGAAAGCTGAATGTTGTCGAAGAGCCTTGGTTCATAATCCATGTATTTATTATTCAATGCTTCTGCGAAAGTGCAAGGTTCTTCTGCTTCTTCCACCATTTTTACAGTGATTTTCAAGTGGCCTCGTGGTCTAATTTGTCCAAGTTTTCACTTCAATCAGGTGCATTTAGCGAGGGATCACGACAATAGTGAATTAGAGAGGGATCACGACAATAATGAAGGTACCTGAATTGCTACCAAAAATATGTCGCCAATTTTTCTTGTAACTGCAAAGCATTCAAAATTAGAATAAAAACAATGGCATGTGACTACGTACTCACAATCTGATTGGCTTTTTGAATACTGTTGTCGAGCGATGGCCAATCATATTTCAGCATTACGTCATTTTATATGGAAACGAGGCTTATTAATTGGATTTGACCTTTGGCCTAAATTTTTATTGGCATTACGTCATATCACAGGGACGCAAGGATCTATGATTAGATTTGGGCCTAATTTATTCTTTCGATCAACAACTTTAGGCCCAACTCAGTTGCTTGCAGATGGTTCCAGCTTCGGTGCACGCGTTTGGAGCCAAAATTGCATTTTATCCAACGTTGCTGTGGAATATATTTCGTGCAGGAATTGACAGAAATTGGTATGATAGAATAGACGAAACGATCATACTTGGGGCCTTGCCATTTCGAAGCACTGCTAGCAAGGTGATTTATTTTAAGTTTGCTGACGTTGCTAAAACTTGATGAAATATTTTTAAATCAACGTGGCATGATGATGTAATGCATATAAAACTACATATGTCGTAAAGCTGACATATGGTAACAATAACAACACTGATTATGTCCATGTCTCCAGTCTTTCCCATAAGTGTGTTTAAGCAGGCCTATTATATGTTCAAGAAGAGAGGGACACTCCATCATCTCCATCAGCATCCATCAGGGGGGGGGGGCGTGGTGCTCTAAGAATTTACCTCCAGGTATTTGGGGGAAGTGATGCTGCAAGCCAAGAAGTCAGGTGGCTAGCTCTGTCTCTCGCAAAGAAGAAATCCCACCCACTACTTTGAATCTTCAAGTGCACCAAGGCTTTTTCTTCAAGGAAGTTCATGCAAGGCTATTTCACGGAATTTAAAATTGTTGTAAGAATTTACCTCCAGGTATTTCGGGGGAGTACTGCTTACCAAGCCAAGAAGTCAAATGGCTAACTCTGTCTCTTGCAGAGAAGAAATTCCACCCACTTTGAATCTTCAAGTGCACCAGCGCTATTTCATGGAATTTCATGCACGCATTTTTCGATAAGATTGAGTTACCAAACAATTAAGTATTTAACAAACAACAGGAATACCGGAGAGCCAGTCTGCAGAGTATGAAGATCTCGCGCGTGCAGACCATGATTGTCCCTTTTTCAGATTCATGGACCCAAATATTGAATTTTTGTTTATGTTGTTATTCACAGACCCCAACTATTGATTTAATGTAAGATTTCAGACCCCCCTCCAAATATTGGCATGGACTCCCCATATTGAAAGTTAGGGAGTACCCCCTGAGCGGACACCTTCAGGACTAACTGACTGTGCCTGCTTTGATGAGGTGTGAGACTTGCAGAGAGAGAGAGAAAATTTTGATTTAAATCTTTCAATCAGGACAAAAAATAGTGTCCACCACCTTTAATGAGGTGTCCTCATTAGAGAGTTGTTCGCTCAGAGAGAGATAATCAGTTTGGACTTTACATGGTTCCTTTCTGGGATTCTCCAACTTGTGGTTTTACTCTAATGCTTACTTTTAAAATGTGAAATTTATATCTGTGAAGAGCTAAATGAATCTGGCAGTAGATACTCCTTTAACTTCATACAGAGGTGCCCCTCCTTTCCAGGTCAACATCTTGAAACCTCTTTGCCATTGTTAGGGTTTTCAGAAAACTTTGTTTGTTCCAGACTACAGCGGAATACTGTTTTTAAAACGTTTTCATATTTCAACAGTTCTTATATTGTCAAATGCAACAAGTCGTTTTTTCAATAAGCACCAATTTTTTNTCTTTTTCAGATTCATGGACCCAAATATTGAATTTTTGTTTATGTTGTTATTCACAGACCCCAACTATTGATTTAATGTAAGATTTCAGACCCCCCTCCAAATATTGGCATGGACTCCCCATATTGAAAGTTAGGGAGTACCCCCTGAGCGGACACCTTCAGGACTAACTGACTGTGTCTGCTTTGATGAGGTGTGAGACTTGCAGAGAGAGAGAGGAAATTTTGATTTAAATCTTTCAATCAGGACAAAAAATAGTGTCCACCACCTTTAATGAGGTGTCCTCGTTATAGAGTTGTTCGCTCAGAGAGAGAGAGATAATCAGTTTGGACTTTACATGGTTCCTTTCTGGGATTCTCCAACTTGTGGTTTTACTCTAATGCTTACTTTTAAAATGTGAAATTTATATCTGTGAAGAGCTAAATGAATCTGGCAGTAGATACTCCTTTAACTTCATACAGAGGTGCCCCTCCTTTCCAGGTCAACATCTTGAAACCTCTTTGCCATTGTTAGGGTTTTCAGAAAACTTTGTTTGTTCCAGACTACAGCGGAATACTGTTTTTAAAACGTTTTCATATTTCAACAGTTCTTATATTGTCAAATGCAACAGGTCGTTTTTTCAATAAGCACCAATTTTTTGTACTGCAGGTGATGTATAGTGGTATGATTTTGTCTTTCACATTTAGGTTGCCGCAGATGAAAATGTGAGGGGTGTGGTAACTTTGAATCAAGAATATGAAATAAAGCATTTTTCACCAAGTGGAGAGGTAAGAAAATTTTCCAATATTCAAAATTGCTAATAAATTCAATCCAAACAATTCAAAACATCAAATATTGATTAATATGTCAACAATATCAAAATTACTGCAAGCACTGACACAGGAAACTGCAATTTGAAACTGGTCATATAGTAAATCAGATAACAAATTACAGGCAAGGTAGGATTTACAGACAATGCACTATCATGAAGTGAACCAGTCGGAAAGCCTGCTATAGTTTATCATTGTCAAATAAGATAGGACAAATATTTTTTGCCGACAAAGAATGGCTTTGCGCCTTGATTATATGGCTTCAAAGGCCCCAAATGGAAGAATGACCTTGCTCTACAAGCATCTGGAAGGAATTTAGGTATAAGTTGTGTTTGCCTTAAAATGATCACCTCCATTTCTGTTGGATTGCTTTCCCTCGAATGTTAGACAGTGCATGGAAAACAGAGCTTTTCGAAAAAGCTGTCGAAAGTGGAGGTTTTTAACAACGGAGGATTTTAGAGGTAAATGTACCTCAGCTAGACGAAAAATCGAGTGATTCAACTTTTTGCACTCAAGCGCTCGTTGATCTTTGATCCGTGCTTTGATCTCTCGAGAAACCCATCAGGATGCTCGGATTCCGGTAACATTGGGAACTGAACATCGACTATCAGTCATCGAGCCAAACAAACAACTTGCAGAATAAGAAATCTAATCGTTCAGCCTTTTCCGATTTGCAGAGATGATGATCCTTCGTGTTTGCGAAGAACTGCCGCGAAACAGATCGTATCATTGAATTTCCCCACCTAGTGGAGATTCACCTTATAGTCTGATCTTTCAAATGGAAAAAAAAACAAACAAACAAAAAACAAAAATCTTTTTTGTCAGTGGCGAATTTAGGGGGCAAGTGGGAGCAATTGCCCCCCACCCTCCTTCGATAAGAAATCTTTTTTTGGCGCTCCCTTTTTGGTAAAAAGTGCACCCCTAATAATAAAAAACTCCTTCAGACATAACGTTTTCGTAACAAGTAGTTTAATTCGTAATAATGCATAAAAATCTAAGGTTGAAACTTGACTGTTAACTTTTGTAAAATTCGCTTCTAGGAAACAAATGTTACAGTTCTAGCCTGTCATTTGAAAAACGTTTGAAATTGTTTTGGATATCCGGTTGTTTCATGTCTTTGTCACCTTTGCAGGAATGGCTTTGCCTTGGTGTTAAACAGCTATGGATTCCAACATTAGACTTTGATGCAGCTCCGTCAGTTCAAGATATTGAAAAGGGGATCAGTTTTATAAATTCGTTCAAAGAACGAAATGAAAGTGTTTATGTTCATTGCAAAGCTGGAAGAGGAAGGAGTGCATTGCTGGTTGTCTGTTACTTGATTAAGGTAAGTCATGTCAGCTTTACTCATTGGAAGATCTTGAGTTTAGGCCGTGCTGTTGTGGTTGGGATTGTCGAGATGTTGAAGTAAATCAACGGAGTTAAAAGACACCCCGGTCTGAGCTCTCCCTGGTGCGGTGACAGGTCAGATTTTCGCCGAACGATCATCGAAACAAATAGTCAAATTGTCGCCGGAGTGCCCTAATTTTGTACCGAGCACAGCATAATGTTAGTGAAAAACTGTATCTGCGTTGAAAAAATTCTCAAATTTCTCCTCGGGGGCTTGCACAATGTGCAGCCGAGGTTTCACTTGTGAGGTGTTTTGTACCGAGGAGATTCACATCTTGTCCGGCGACAGAATTTGCTTCCTTTTTTCGCTGGGGAAAGATGTGCTGGGGCACGTAGGCGTTAGCCAAGGGAGACTTGGCAATCTAAATATAGTCTATTTTATTTGAAGTTTCATCAATAGGTGATCAAATAATATTTCAATTAGCCTGATTGAGTCTGGTTAACAGGCTATGTTACAATAAGTGGTGCATGAACTTCCTTTGTTCTATTTTTAGATAGATCGCTATATCTCCTTTCATGTAGTCAAACTGAGAAGTTCACAGCACTTCACGCTCGATCTAGAGGATACTGACTATCGGAGAACTCAATTCAGAATTTTCCGCCAAGCAAATTAAGTCATTGCTTGTGGAGAACTCGTGTACGTCGTAAGACTGGATAGGTGGCTGTTTACAACAAACGTGATTGCATGATTGTGAGCACATGTTGTCATCTAATAATCTTTAGCTGCTTCATACAAAGACCAAAGTATTTCCACCGGAAATGCAATATTATCATGATATTATGAAGAGATTTTCAACTGCTTAAACAACTTTGAGATCTTACCAGCTGCTTATGTTTTCCTTGGTTGACTATTTTCAAATTTGCAAATGAAATAGATCATAGAAAACGATCTTACGACTAGGAATTTTGATGATAATACAATATCAAGAATCAGTGTGAATTGACATTCATAAACAAGTGTTTGGATTATTTAAATAGCCCGGATGTTTATGGTTGTCCATATGATATGTTCTACGAATACCTGGCGAGCTATAAAAACGTGACAGGTTTGCGAAGTTACCATTAGTGTTTAAAGTGCACATCCAGTGGAATGTTTTCTTCTCCTCGTGTTAATGCTAAATATTAAATGACTTTAAGAGTAAAGAAATGAACTAAATCGGCCGTCCCCTTCTTGTTTTATGGGCGATTGAAAACCCTGCCCCCAGTTCCACGACCGCGCAATTTGGGGTCTGGGACCTATGACGTTTACCCAGGAAAACAAACCTCACACTTCGTTCGAGTCATACGGAAGCATACGAAATTTACACGAGAAATGGCTGATTCCGACTCAGAATGGACAACTTGCGATTCATCAAGTGGCTCTGACTCTCCCCCCTATATATGCAGGAATTGTAATGTCTACTGTTCAGCTTCTGAATTAGATGAATATAATTCACAAGTCAGATCTAGTTTCTTCTTTCGATGCATACCCATGACATCTCGTAATAACACCCTTTCGCTTGCACGATGAGGCAGTTAGCCATACTGGTATCAGGGCGTCCTTTGCGGCTGCGTGTGTTTCGATTTGTGATTTGAGAGAATTCCCTTTGTCTAGATTAAAGGCTCAATCACGTGATGCATATTATTACTAACTATGCTAATCATGCAGACACTACATTAAAGGGAATCTAAGCATATATAAGCCTTTGATAAAAATAGCCGTAGAAAGATAATAGACCTTGACACGCGCCGAACTATGTTTGGGTAACTGATCTATGTCAACAGGAAATAATGATATCTGATTGGCTACAATTTGACCGCAAGTTGCTTGAGCCACTTTTATATGCTTACATTCCCTTTAAGTCACGTCGAAACGAAGTGTTTATTAAAAATGGCTTCAGTTTTTCCTTGCATTTGTCACTTGATATTTCAGGAATAGAGAAACAGCTTTGTTTGTGGCATTTCCTCGTGAATATTTGGAGTCATATTAACCATCTTTGAAAACATTTTCGTCAATCAATTAGTTGTAATAATATTACCATCCTATCTTAATTCAGTTTATTCAATTATGAACAGTTGGTAGAGCATATACTTTAATATTATTCCTAACTAACCATTAATGTTGATACAATAAATACTATAAGCGAATTGACTAATTAGAATTAGAAGTACTACGACTGGCAAAGAATGTGAAAATAACCATGAAGGACAGTAAAGACCTGCGAATAAGACCCTTCGATTTTGTAAATCAGCCTGACTTAGGTACCGGGTGTCCCAAAAAATTATAAGTGTTTGAACAGTTCCTGCTTTTCAAAAATTTGTATTTAAATTTTATGATATAGATGAGATCTTTACTCGCAATTTGCGACCTCGCATATCCAAATCGGTTTTGAATTAGCCGAGTAATTCACGTAAAGAATCAACATTTCTGAGACAGCCTGAGACAGATGACTATTGAATTGAATTACTCATGTCCATGCGTAATCTGAAAGAGCATTTGGGTGCTCATCCATAATTATTCATTTTAGACAGTTAATCAATTTTAGTGAAAAATAGGAATTAAACTTACGGTAGCCGTGCCCATAACTTAACATCCCTGGTATCTATATTTAGCATCTTTGTCCTCTGTAGAAAATTGTCCAATTCGTCATCATTGTTCAAAGTATCACTCAAGATATGACTGAAATCTCCAGTCCCTTTTTAAGCAGTTTCAGGAAAAACTTTAAAAAAATATCGTTCATATGTTTGGAAAGGCAGGAACGATTTAGTAGAATGCATGTGCGAATTTAATATAGCTCCTCCACTATAAGATATAACGTATGACCATTAGAAATAAGAGGATGATTCACGAACGAACAACACGATAAAAGCCACAACTTTTATGAGCCTTCACACGGTAAAAACAGACCCTAAACTTTTTTTTATAAGAGGCTTTGATCCGGAGGTTGTAGGCAGTTTCTTAAATTTTAGGGCCATTTTGCAACCAGAAGCTTCACATGCATTTCTTATATTGTTAGTGCGCAAAGTGTAGAGCTAATATGATGTTGTTAGAAGGGCTTCCAAATTACTTAGTATGATCTCAAAACATGGTATAATTGTCTAATTATAATTCGCACTCGAAACAATGTCAAAACATTTACTATTACAATAAAGTGTCAAAACATTTTCGGGAAATTAAAGCTACAAATTACAAAAGTTTCTTAGCCTTTTTAATTCAGGTAGGGTAGTTTTTTAAGTCTAACAAAATTGAGCCTACAGTTTCAAAGAAAAAAATGAGTGTATTTAGATTCGTATAACTGGATGCTTTAATTAATACTTTCTAGCTTTTCTAAAGCTTTATAATATTTCTAATATGTATCTAATATTTTCTTCTGAAGTTAATGATACGGGAATATGATATATTAATATTTAAGTTAGCCTTGTAACCTACGAATGAGCAGTGCCTCGAGCAAATTCTTTGTCATTGTATATTTAATAGTATATGAATAAATAGAATCTTTAGCTAGTGGTCCAGTAAATCTGTACGATCTATATTTCTTCTTCTATGCTTCCAGTTAAACTAAATTCATGCCTCTTGTCAAAAGTTGTTGTCACAAGTGGCTGACCATAATATTTGGAAGACAGCTGTTCAAGTACAGTAGATCCATTATATATATATATATATATATAATCCATAGATAGTACAGTAAAAACCCGCGTATAAGAACCTACAATTTTGTAAGTCAGCCTGACTAGGTTCTTATATATGGGGTATTTAGTGGGAAATGAGGCGTTTGAGGTTCTTAAATTGGTAGTGCTTTTACCAATTTGGTTTATTCTGATTCAAAGTTCAAGCCTATTATTCACGGTCAATTCACTGAAATCCCTTCTACCCGAAGAAGGTGTTGAGGAAGATCAACAAAAATGGGTCTACTACCAAAGACATGAGTTTCAGTAACATAATGAACAGCTAATACTTTGAAGCTTAGGACTGGAAATACTGAACAGGACATTTAAAAATGCATTTGTAGCAGTATTTTTGCAATAAACATATACGTTTAGTAACATCTTTATGTTATCTTGGTAATACTAAGCAACTGGAGTTTTAATGATGATCTACAAATAAAAACCTAACCTCAAATTTCAGGCTGAATTGGTTCTTATATAATGGGGGTCTAATTTCAAAATTTCAGCCTGTAGGTTCTTAATCCACTAGGTTCTTATACGCGAGTTTTTACTGTACCGTAAGTCCATTTCTTCTTTTATGTTGCAAGTCAAAGTGAAATTAATATTCTTTGTCAAACATTTGTATGACTATGGTCTTACTAAAATCTTTGGTAGATAATAGCGTAAATTATTTACATTTCATCTTCTCTGCTTCCAGTCAAAGCAAAATAATTCATGCTCTGTTTGAGAGTTTTTTCTTACGTCCGACGAAACTATTTAGCTAAAAGTTTCATAAATCCGTATTTGTTCATCTCTACTTCAGTTTGAAGCGACATTCAAGGTGTGTTTGAGCTCCAAAAGACACAAGTTTATGAGTAAAAACTTCTTTTAAGTTCAATTAACAGATATATTTGTGTTTCGTCTTGTCTGCAATGAGATACGATACGTCCCGGTTGCTTTCCTCCAAGTAAACTTGGCAGATAATTTGGTGACACATTTCCTTAAGCGGCAATCCTTGAACAGAAAATACAGAATTGGATCGAAGATGCTGTTTACATACAAGAACCATCTGGGAATGATGAATTGGTAAAAATTGCATGGGACGTAAAGCTTGAAAAAGGCCATTGCAAGAGGAACTGTACAGATAATGAAGGCTGCTGTGACGAAAATCGGATAGGCGATAATAGTACATTGTTGTCTTCTTCGATTGTTAAACGTTTTGCGCTTGTTGTACATATAATAACAGATGAGCGAATACGATAGAATAAGAAGAATCGCCGATGAGACTATGAGGTAAGCAGTGACGATAAGTGATCCAGAGCCAATTGATTTTGCCCAGAAGCTCCAACCACAATATACAAGAGATATAAGCCAAATGGTAGCCAGTCCTAACTTGCAGCGAGACTTTGTAAACATGACATGCAACAGTAGTGGCCTGATCACTGCGAAAAGGCGTTGAACTGCAATGAATACCACATGAAAGAGTGATGTAACGAGAGACAGGTCTAATGCTATTTCATATATGAAGTGTACGGCATCAACACTTTTAACGATATCTCCTGACAAGAGCAGCTCATAAAGGCCGTAGAATAACAGGCTTGATGCTGTTATTACATCAGCAATGCTAAGACTCAACAGCGTCATCTCATATGGTGTTTTTTTGTTAGATCTTCTGCTGATCAATGAAATTTGTATTGAGTTCAATATTATTCCAATCACGCCTATAGCTATCAAGACCCCTGAGTCAACTAGCATGTATGTTTCCATGCTTGTGATATGTCGTGTTAATCCGAAATATATTGGTTGCTTAACCAGGATCGTTGTATGAATTCTTTGATTTTGTTGGTGATATCTATCATGAATTGGTGAAGATAGTAGATTTTAAGCTTTAGTGTACATATGATATTTGCGCCGATTGCTCTATTTTGCTTGGTGATATCTGTTGTGAATTGGTCGAGATAGTAGACTTCTCTCTTTACATATGATTTTTACGCGAAGTCTTTGACTTGGCTTGGTGATATCTGTCGGGAATTTTTCAAGCTAATAGACTGTATGCATTTGTCATAAATTTATGCATGAATTTTTCAAGCTAATAGATTGTAGGCTTAAATTAGCTGTAAATTGGAGCTATAATTAATTCTCGCCTACTGTAAAAATAAGTAATGATGATGATGAATTTTCTCATATATTATATTATTCTTAAATTTTGTCTGGTGAAGGCTTAATTTCCTCGAGAAAAGATGAACTCTGTTTTGACTTGCAAATCTGGTAAATTTCTTCTGTTGCTCAAGGTAGTTGTCGTTGGTCAAGATGTATACACTCGACTTTGCTTCTTTTCCGTCTATTCATGGTTTTAAGATCTCAAACGGAAGATTGTGCCTTTGAGACGTCAGTAGCTCGTTATCTCTAGCTCGAATAAATGCGTTGCGATTTTAACTGTTTCTATCCGTTCTTTACTATCATATTACGATCTGCTTGGCTGTGGTGGTGTGTCTGAGATATCAGCGACTGTGGCGTTCGTTTTCATTTTTGTTTGATTTTAACCGTCGCTTCCTTTTTATCTTTTCTTCAGAACCTAACTTCTGTCTTTGAGATATCATCCGCTCTCGTATTTTCTTAGCGGGCGGAATTTTAAGCAATCTAGGTCAGTGAGCCGTAAATTGCTATTCAAACTCAAGGCGACATTTTCCCCTGTAAACCAGAGCAATTCTGTCCGCTCACAAAAATGTCACTGACTAGAAATTAGCCTTTAGGTGGTGTCTTTGAGATATCAGCCGCTCTTGCGTTTAGTTTTCAAGTTGTGTGGGATTTTGTCCTGTCTTTTCTTTAATTTTAGGATGATAAACATAAGATGATCTCTTTGAGGCAAACAGGGCTATTGTTTTTCCAGCCTCTTGCTCGATTCTAATGCTATGTGGTTTTTATCGTCGATTTCTCGTCAATTTTCTAGCTTACATAAAACCAACTGCAATGTGTTGACCACGGTGATGTTATTGAATTAAATAGCTGGATTTACAGAAATCAAGATTTTTGTTGTTTCTGTGCACAACCTGATTAGTTCTACGAAAGCATACACAATTTTTATCCCTGAACTTTCTCTCCAGCTTCTACTACATGCTTACATCTTTTGACCGTTTTTCGATCATTCAGTATTGCTTACACCTGTCTCAACATTCTTGAATTTATTTCTGATAATCTTTTGCGGTATCTTCGTGGGCTTTATATTGCTTCCGTCGTTCCTACTTGCATGCAAATCGACGATATTTCTCTCTGTTCTGTTTCAGTGAACGATAAACGAGACTGATATCTTTGCTATTTTTAAGTTAATTGATGCCGCTGTCGTTGGTCTTCGGAATACTGCAGTCGTTTTTGTTATCGTTGCCGTACAACTTTAACGATACTGCACCCTTTTCTGTTTATTTTTAATTCAAAAATACTACTGACTTACGTTTACAGATCCTCTGCTTCTAGTTGTCCCTGCATAGCTTTTAACGTGGTCCGTATTGTAGCTGTTTTGCTGGTGTGATGTTCTCTGATACCGTGCAATCGTAGTATTGAAAGGTAATTCTTGTCTCAACTGTAAACGTAACCCAATCAACATTTATTGATTGCATCAAGCGTTCGTTGTTAAGAAAATGACATGGGATTTTTATTGGCTAAATTAAATCACCCAATGTATTAGCTTATATCCAATTGTATCTGTATCTAGCAAACGTGTACACGCAACGAATTTTTGTTCATTTCACTAGCTTTTGTTCATTTTGATATCGACAGGCACTTTCTTTGTTCTTATTAATTGCATTATCTTTGATTTTTTATTTTTGCAGCTGTTTCGTCGGTTTTGTGTCCTTTTCATTTGATTTGTTGATAAGTTATATTATGACGAGAGCAACAGTATGATATTTAAATAATTATCGCTCTTTTCCATCCCGATTTGCACCAGAAATTCATTTGTTATTATCAATATTGACATTGGTTTTGGTTATTGCTTGATTTTCCGCTATGTCTTGAGCTGTTTGAAGTAGATCATCAGTGTTCGTCTTTCTCAGTTTCTGGTGATCTGGTAACTGGGGAAGAATATTTAATACAATTTAGTTAGAGAATAGGGAGTAATCTAAACTTAAGATTTTTCAATCCTTTTTAGGTAGAGAGCAATCTAAACTTAAGATTTGTCAATCCTTTTTAGGAAGAGAATAATCTTAACTGAAGATTTGTCAATCCGTTTTAGGTATAGAGTAATCTTAACTGAAGATTTTTCAATCCTTTTTAGGTAGAGAGTAATCTAAACTTAAGATTTGTCAATCCTTTTTAGGTAGAGAATAATCTTAACTGAAGATTTGTCAATCCATTTTAGGTATAGAGTAATCTAAACTTAAGATTTGTCAATCCTTTTTAGGTAGAGAGTAATTTAAACTTAAGATTTGTCAATCCTTTTTAGGTAGAGAGTAATCTAAACTTAAGATTTGTCAATCCTTTTTAGGTAGAGAGTAATTTAAACTTAAGATTTGTCAATCCTTTTTAGGTAGAGAGTAATTTAAACTTAAGATTTGTCAATCCTTTTTAGGTAGAGAGTAATTTAAACTTAAGATTTGTCAATCCGTTTTAGGTATAGAGTAATCTAAACTTAAGATTTGTCAATCCGTTTTAGGTAGAGAGTAATCTAAACTTAAGATTTGTCAATCCTTTTTAGGTAGAGAGTAAATCTAAACTTAAGATTTGTCAATCCGTTTTAGGTATAGAGTAATCTAAACTTAAGATTTGTCAATCCTTTTTAGGTAGAGAGTAATCTAAACTTAAGATTTGTCAATCCTTTTTAGGTATAGAATAATCTAAACTTAAGATTTGTCAATCCTTTTTAGGTAGAGAGTAATTTAAACTTAAGATTTGTCAATCCTTTTTAGGTAGAGAGTAATCTAAACTTAAGATTTGTCAATCCGTTTTAGGTATAGAGTAATCTAAACTTAAGATTTGTCAATCCGTTTTAGGTATAGAGTAATCTAAACTTAAGATTTGTCAATCCTTTTTAGGTAGAGAGTAATTTAAACTTAAGATTTGTCAATCCTTTTTAGGTAGAGAGTAATCTAAACTTAAGATTTGTCAATCCTTTTTAGGTAGAGAGTAAATCTAAACTTAAGATTTGTCAATCCGTTTTAGGTATAGAGTAATCTAAACTTAAGATTTGTCAATCCTTTTTAGGTAGAGAGTAATCTAAACTTAAGATTTGTCAATCCTTTTTAGGTATAGAATAATCTAAACTTAAGATTTGTCAATCCGTTTTAGGTATAGAGTAATCTAAACTTAAGATTTGTCAATCCTTTTTAGGTAGAGAGTAATCTAAACTTAAGATTTGTCAATCCGTTTTAGGTATAGAGTAATCTAAACTTAAGATTTGTCAATCCTTTTTAGGTAGAGAGTAATTTAAACTTAAGATTTGTCAATCCTTTTTAGGTAGAGAGTAATCTAAACTTAAGATTTGTCAATCCTTTTTAGGTATAGAGTAATCTAAACTTAAGATTTGTCAATCCGTTTTAGGTATAGGGTAATCTAAACTTAAGATTTGTCAATCCTTTTTAGGTATAGAGTAATCTAAACTTAAGATTTGTCAATCCTTTTTAGGTATAAATCTAAACTTAAGATTTGTCAATCCTTTTCAGGTAGAGAGTAATCTAAACTTAAGATTTTTCAATCCTTTTTAGGTAGAGAGTAATCTAAAGTTAAGATTGTTCAAGCTCCTTCAAGGCACATATTCAGTTTTTCACATACCTGGTAAATTCTTACTATTCAAGGGGTTACAACTTTGTTGGCATCAATCAGTCAACTTGAAAAATGTTTTCTAAATTGCAAAGATGTTAACTAAATACCGAAATATACGGTGACACGGTGAAAGATTTCTTTCAGTAGCTCTTCCGGGATTTTAATACCCAAAAATCGGTCATACTATCCTAGCATTATTTGCTGTTTTCTTGGAGTATTTTTAGCATGTTTCAAATAGGAAGACATGTCGTGAAAATTTTGCCGACGCTTCTGCCTCAAAACAATGACAGGGAAGAAAGGACAAATATTTCACATGCCAGTGTATTTTTTTCTTGCATAGCTAATAGTTCCTTAGAGATAATTTATGCAATTTTCATCCTTTTAAGGCCTAGTTTAAACGTCGCATTTCTGTTGTGTCGAATTGAATTACATTTCATGCGACAATAATGCGGCAAAAATGCTTGTTGAATTAAATGTCGCAAATAATATTACCACTTCAAATTACCTAACGAGAGCCCCCACGTGGAGCAAGCGCATTGGGTATCATTTTCTTGGTATTTTCTTCTTGAGTGTAAATTAAGGAACAGCCAATGCGATAATTTAACTCGACACGGCAATTATGCGACTCTCTAAAGCAAGTTACGCTCTTGGCGAATTAAGCGGCAGAGCTGGTGAACTACTGTCGAATTTGATGATTCAATGCGACGCTGATTTAAACATCGCATTATCGTCGCATGTAGTCGACACTTCGAGAAATAATTTAATTCGACGCGGCAGAAATGCGAAGTTTAAACTGGGCCTAAGATGGAAAGCAGGCCAAAATTTTATCGTTATTTCTAGTTGTTTTCAAGATTTTTAGAACAGCTTCGAAGTTGTGGGTTGAGTGGCCTAGCGGCTTATACAGTTTCCGTTAGGTAGCTGAAGTTAAGCTTGCTCGCGTGAGGTCAAAATCTGGATAGGTGACCTTCCAGATGCCTGACCAAGCAATTCACTTCGCCGTCCTTCGGACGGGACGTTTAACTAGGAGTCCCATGCCTGGATATGTCATGCATAGTAGGCCTAAATTAGCTGTAATATAACTAGAAATCTTTCCAGCCTACTTGCAATAAAGTAATGTATGAATGAATGAATGAATGAATGAATGAATGAATGAATGAATGAATGAATGAAAACAAGTAGAATTGTACGAAAGTGTAGAACGGTATGGCCGATTTTAATGAAATAGATTTCTACATCTAAGTTAGCTTTTCTGCTACAAAGTGATTGACAATTCCTTGAAGTCTGTGAATAGTTTATGATGGCACGTTACGTCAAACATCGATACATCATTTCGGGACACACGGTAGTTGGTTGCAACTGATGGATAATTCATGATTCTTTGTTTGACAAACACCGAAACTTTGATTTGACTCACCTGGAAAAGCTTTTCAGGTAGCGAGGGATTTTTTAAAGCCAGGTATTACATTTCCTTGTAGTGCCAGTTGGCAGTCGGTATCATTTTTGAGATTTTCTACATAATCTTATGTTTGTAGTTTTACTTAAAAATTTGCTTTCAGAATAAAGATGAGCGTTCAGAAGACTTTTTCGATTAGTTGATCCCAGTTCAGTTTTGATTAGTTGATCCAATTCCCTTATATATAGAAAGCGTTACTACAAACACTTAATTAAACCGAGTCATTTTTTCTTAGCTTTAAGCTAAGTTATTCTGAAAACTGGAGATATTTTTATTACAAAGTAGACAACAGACCAGCGGCTCTTTCTTGAAATATCTAATAGAGTACTTTCGCCCAGCATAGGTGTCAAATCTTTAAAACAGATTGGACAAATGATTAGTGAATCTTCCTTTTGATTTAATTGCTCGAAGAGAAGTTCAGGTACTTTGCTATAATTCCTGTATGGGGATTTTTGATATCTTGATTATTTTCAGAATTATTGCGTCTTCTTTATTTTCAACTAATTCTGAGGTTTTGACGACATCAAATTGCAAATTGCAAATCTACCACTACCCCAAAACCAAAGTGCCTCTCACTGCTGATGCCTATGCAATGTTCAACGTTTTGTGTTATTCATTTTCATGATTTTTGGAAAATAATCAAACGTATCTGTTTATCTACTAAGCAACTTGATATGTATGGTAGATAGTATGATCTACTAGGTTGATATGTACGATCTACCGGGTGTCCCAAAAAAAGTACCCCTGTTTGAAAAATCATCAAAATTTGATTACATTGCCGATTTTCAAATTTCTTGCTTTAGCAAGTAGATCAAAGACCAAATTATTTTCCCAGATATAGCTGATCTTGTGATTGGTTTTCAAATCAGCAAATTTAGCTCTATTTATCACTGCCTGGTTTTGAAGCATACTGCAAAAAGTATCAATGATTACCAGTTTAATTTCCTTTTTTACATCAAGTTTCTAGTTGGGTCATAAATGTCAAAAATAAACACAAACTATCTTTGTAGACTTGAAGGATAATGAAAAATCTCAAAATAATGGTTGTTTGGCAAGATTTACGATGTTGCTTAAAAAGAATAGCTCAGAATAAGGTTTTTCAACCTGTTATTGTATACCCTTTAAGTTATGAAAGCAAGTATTTTATCATCTTTAAATGTATTTGAATCGCTGTCAAAAGAGATCAAATAGAAAATTTNACAAATATTTTAACGTCTTTAAATATATTTGGATCATTGACAACACAGATCAAAAATAAAATTTTGTGATAGGTTTGATAATCGAGTTTTTGTGATTTATTAAACGGGAGTACTTTTTTTTGGGACACCCGGTACTATGCAACTTGATATTCAGATGAACGTTGCTATGCCATCTCTTTTGAACCCAAACAACGGAACCTTCCTGAAAATAATTGAAGGGTTAGGAAAGCTTTGTTCCTTGTAGCTATTTATGTCTCCACTATTGTGTGTTCAAAATACATTGTTTACGGCCAATATGATGTTTTGGTGGTTCGCACACGTGCAAAGGATCATGGATAAGCGGGGATGGCTCAATGGTAGCGCGCTTGACTACCAACCTGAGGGTTGGTGGTTCGAGTCCCCGCCCTGCCGAACCTGCTACGTAGAGTGAGGAGAGTCGCCAACTCTCTGTAATTCCAGGTAAAGGAATCGCGAGGTGGGGTCACACCGAGAGGAAGGACCAGGACACTGCTTCGATAAGCTTAGCTTCTCAGTGTCCTAAAAAATACCTTCGGATGCTAGGTAGCAATATAGAAAAAAAAACAGGATCATGGGGAGCACAGGGTCTTTAACATCTTTGCAATTCAGAAAACATTTATCAAGTTGACTGATTGATGTCAATTTCAACAAAATCTGGAAATAGAATAGCTTAAAAAAGTTTGTTAGTCCCTAATTCAGACCATTTGCAACGTTCAGTTGCAGTTACTCACTTCTTGTTTTCAGTGAGTCAGCCAAAGCGGTGAAGCGCAAATATCGGGTTTTCTACAACTTCCTTAAAGATATGTCCCAATAATTTCTTATAAAACCACGAAAGTCGAAATAAAATCAGGCAAAATTCACAAAATTACGGAGAATCACGAAAATCGCTGGACATCACAAGAATCTGTAACAATCCCAAAACCTCGTTTCTATTTTGAAGCATCAGTTCGATTTCAACCTGTCTTCTTTGAAGGAACTTCGATGCATATAGGATTTCTGGCACACATCGTGAAGCACATCTCTGCTAAAATTTAGAAACAGGACGCGCGCACTCATTGACGATTCGTTACTTATAGTCTTAAATTAAATTATTTGATCGAGCACAATTTTGAGCTATAGTTCCAGTTGCCATACTAAATTGGCCGAGCCTTGTCGTCAATTAGAGCCTTTTCTTCGGCTCAAAATAGAATTGAATTAATAAGATAACAGTCAACTTACCAATAACGTCGGCACAAGTGCGGAAAACAGTGCGGCTGTTTTCCAACGTTTCCTTTTTAGTTAGTTCGATAACACACAAGCAAGGTTGATCAAATATCTTCAGCTGCGTTCACCACGTGTAAATAGGCTGTTTTAGAAAAAAGCCGTGAGTCTAGAAGACGCAAGCAGAATTCTTTTGTTCGAGGCTGTAAGTTACAAAAGGAAATCAACTTCAAAACTCTTTTGAGTCTCTGGAGACTTAGTGTACGTTCTGTTTTGAAACTGACAACCTGAAAAATGTACTTTTGAAGGCCACCCTGGAAAAAGAGAACATTGAGAAAGAAAGCAAAAATGATATGAGCATATTCATAACTGATTGAAACGCGAGAACGTAAGCTATTTCCAAGAAGTTGCCTCTCTTTGAGCGGCTTTCTGAGTCAGGGAGAAAAAAAAAGGAAAATTGGGATGCTACGTTTAAGCCTCCACGTTTTCAAAGACGTCTCCGTGTTGTTTCTAAAACAGCCTAATATTGAAGAGATAGTCACGCCTTTGTCCAACGCTTGAATTTGTATCGAAAAGCCTTTTTTCCAAAGCTGTATCACTGTGCAGTTTGTTTATTCAAGAAAAAGACACGAAAAATTCCATGATACGTACACTAAGCCGTAGCCCGTCACAGATTAGCTTGAGTAGCTAATAAGCCAAACTACGTACAAAACAGGCAGGGCATTGCTTTTTTGCCTGTGAGTTATCGAATTTACTGAAGAGAAAACGTCGGAAAACAGCCGCAATTATTCTGAAATTGTTAGTGAGTTGAATATTTATCTTGTTAATTTAGTTCATTCCTATTTTGAACCGATGGAATGGCTTTAATTGACTATAAGGCAAGGCCAGATTTGGTATGCAATTGCAACTAGCTCCAAATTATGCTCGATCACATAATTAAGATTAGTAGGTATGTATGTAGTATTGCTTATGGCATTCTACGTGTGCCTTGAATTTTTGTTGGCTATAGCTTATTTCGGGCGATTTTTGTTGATATTTTAAGATACATGAACGTTGGTTAACCGGAAAAGGCATGTATATTCGGCCCCGATATTGATAATTCATCGATATTGAAATTTTGGAAAACAGCCGCACTTGTGCCGAAGTTGTTGATAAGTTGACTGTTCATCGTATTAATTCAATTTTTTCCTATTTTGAGCCTATGGAATGGCTTTAGTTGGTGATAAGGGTAGGCAAATTTGGTATGGCAATCGGAACTAGCTCAAAATTGTGCTCATCTCGTAATTTGGGATTAGCTGGTATATCAGTGGTATTCTTTATGGCATGCTAAGTGTGCCTTGAATTGTTTTGCTATATCTCATTTCAAGCGGTTTTTGTTGATGTTTTAAGAAACATGCAAATCTGCTGACCGGAAAATGCCTGTAAATTCGTCCCCAGATGCGATTTTTGTCCTAACATGTAAACAACTTTGGAGGGGCATACCTGCTATCGATTTATAAAAAATTTAAATAACTGCCATAACTTAGTAGCCACTTCACTTTTCGTGAGAATACTCTTAGATTGACCTCGAGCGGTCAATTTTTTCTTACGTGGTTCGTTTGTTGATGAAAAGCACCGAAGTCATTGGCTGTGTAGTGTGAAAAATTGGATGATTTTCGGGTGCGCTGGCAACCATTAAGGATTTTATGGGTATCCTTCTACGGTACGGGAAGGCCATGTTCGTTGCCATTGTCTTGCATCTGAAAATTTGAACAAATGTGATCGAAAATTCTTACTCCAATCTCCAATAATTTTCTACAAAAGGTGTCATGATCTCTGAAAACTGTCAATCAAACGTGTGCTTTAGCAGTGTCCGCTAGTTATCCTCCAATTTAGGGCCTGTTTATATGGACCCGAGTTACCTGGCAAAGCCAACCACGTATTATAATGGTTTCACATTCCTCGAGCATTGTGCTATTGTTTTGATAAGTGGTGCGTGCGCTGTTATGACGAATTTAGCCCGGCCAGCCAAGTAAACCCGGCAAGAGAGGTTTATGTGGGAATATTTTCAACCCTGCATGCCGAGATCTCCGCTGTTGTGGCAGGACCTCGGCGAGCCGAGTTACGCCCCTGTCAATCCTGCCTCATATAAACGCTCAGTCGGGATGGCAGTGAATTTCTATACATGACGGGTAACTCTCTTTGCCGCGTAAGTCGCCTAGCTGGTTAACTCGGCTCCTTATAAACGGGCCCTTCGTCACAGAATATTTTAAAACAGAATCAATAACAATTATACATTGGGAAGACCCAGACTGACTCTTCTGTACGCAATGTGTGCAGTATTATCTAAATCCCACAGTTCCTAACATTTTGATTGAACATTTTCTGTGGGCAGCTGCATTCTTGTGAGCTGAAATAGAGTTTTAACGCAAAATTGTGTACACTTTTCGTACTTATGTCCAAAAAGTGGCCTTCTTCGTTAAGATTTATTAAGTGACAATCGTTACTTAGAGCATTGCACACAGCACGCTTCGTCGATTTTGTTTTCTTTCCCACGAACTTACTACGTGAGTAAATGACAAGACAGTAACTTTGATAGTATTTGATATAATATCTCATCTCTCAATTGAAAAGGTTTTCCGAAGCTGAATATACTGGGTGTCCTAAAAACTTGTGTGCTGTTTGAATGGCTGCTGTGGAGGAGTTGTGAAGTCAGTTGTCTCACTTTTGAAATTGTAGTATAGAAAAGGCTTCAACTTGGAGTTTGAGACCTTGTTTGAGTGAATCGGGCAAGTAATTGCAGCGTTATGATACAAGAAAGTCGAAATCAGGGTTGCATCAAAACCAGAGACCGTTTCCAAATTTCGCCACTTTTTAGCTTTCCTTCCTATGGAATTTTAGAATTGCCATTCGGTGTGTGAATAAGCAGACCAAGAAGACATGGCTGAGCCTTCTACAGGAGCAGATAAACTCAAATTTAGGAATTTCTTGGGAGGATGCAAAAAACTCTCGCAGGACAGAAAAGGATAGGCAAAACTTTCGAGAAAAAAAAAACATTATTTGACTTGAATAATAACTTCTAGATTTGTTGAGACGAATAAAACATCATGAAACATCATCCAGTATTGTTGGATCAAACATTGCTGGATGATATTTTAAGCCCTGGTCGAACGAATCAAATATTGTTTGATCAAGCATTGTTGGATTACGTTTTAAGCCTGGCCGAATGAATCAAACATCATGAAACATCATCCAGTATTGTTGGATCAAACATTGCTGGATGATATTTTAAGCCCTGGTCGAACGAATCAAACATCATCAAACATCATCCAGTATTGTTGGATCAAACATTGCTGGATGATATTTTAAGCCCTGGTCGAACGAATCAAACATCATCAAACATCATCCAGTATTGTTGGATCAAACATTGCTGGATGATATTTTAAGCCCTGGTCGAACGAATCAAACATCATCAAACATCATCCAGTATTGTTGGATCAAACATTGCTGGATGATATTTTAAGCCCTGGTCGAACGAATCAAACATCATCAAACATCATCCAGTATTGTTGGATCAAACATTGCTGGATGATATTTTAAGCCCTGGTCGAACGAATCAAACATCATCAAACATCATCCAGTATTGTTGGATCAAACATTGCTGGATGATATTTTAAGCCCTGGTCGAACGAATCAAACATCATCAAACATCATCCAGTATTGTTGGATCAAACATTGCTGGATGATATTTTAAGCCCTGGTCGAACGAATCAAACATCATCAAACATCATCCAGTATTGTTGGATCAAACATTGCTGGATGATATTTTAAGCCCTGGTCGAACGAATCAAACATCATCAAACATCATCCAGTATTGTTGGATCAAACATTGCTGGATGATATTTTAAGCCCTGGCCGAATGAATCAAACATTGTTTGATCAAGCATTGTTGGATGATGTTTTCAGCGCTGGCAAAATGAATAAAACCTTGTTGGATCAAGCATTGCTGGATTATGTTTTAAGCCCTGGCCGAATGAAACAAACATCATCAAACATCATCCAGTATTGTTGGATCAAACATTGCTGGATGATATTTTAAGCCCTGGTCGAACGAATCAAACATCATCAAACATCATCCAGTATTGTTGGATCAAACATTGCTGGATGATATTTTAAGCCCTGGCCGAATGAATCAAACATTGTTTGATCAAGCATTGTTGGATGATGTTTTCAGCGCTGGCAAAATGAATAAAACCTTGTTGGATCAAGCATTGCTGGATTATGTTTTAAGCCCTGGCCGAATGAATCAAACATCATCAAACATCACTCTTAAGCACTCACCAAACAAATCAAACATCATGAAGCATCATCCAATATTGTTTGATCAAACATTGCTAGATGACGTTTTAAGCCCTGGGCAAACGAATCAAACATAATAAAACATCACTTAACATTATTGGATCAAACATTGTTGAATGCTGTTTTAAGCGCTGGCCAAAAGAATCAAACATCATAAACATTACCCAACATTGTTTGATCAAATATTGCTGGATTGTGCTTTAAACGCTGGCCAAACGACTCAAAAGTTGTTTGATTAAATATTGTTGGATGATATTTTAAGCCCTGGCCAAATGAACCAAATATCCCCATAAAAACTGATCCAACAGTGGTGGATAAAACGTTGTTAGATGATGTTTTAAGCCCTGGCCAATTGAACCAAACATCATAAAGCATCACTCAACATTGTTTGATCAAACTTGTTGGACGGTGTTTCAAGCACTGGCCAAGCGAATGAAACATCACATAAAACATCTTCCAACATTGTTGGATCAAACATCATCATATTTTACGTTGTTGGATGATGTTTTACGATGTGTTATGCATGCAGGAGTTAGACAACATTGGAAAGAGTGGCCAAGGGTGGCCAAACGAACGCAACACTGTTGATCAAACTTGATGTTTTACAATGTGTTATGCATAAGTTAGACAACATTGGAAAGATTGGCCAAGGGTGGCCAAGCGAAAGCGACACTGTTGATCAAACTTGATGTTTTACGATGTGTTATGCATGCACGAGACAACATTGGAAAGATTGGCTAAGGGTAGCCAAACGAACGCAACACTGTTGATCAAACATTAGAGCGGAGGAATTTTTTTATGAAATGTTTGATGAAAATCAAACGTCGTAAAACATCGTGAAGCATCATCCAACGACGTAAAATACGTCACCAAATGAATCAAACCTGCTTGTTTCAACAATGTTGGCTGATTTTACTGTGATGTTTGATTTGACCCTAACCCTAACCCTAACCCTGCGAAAGATGGGATCGAACTAAAGTGGGATGAGTTTTGCGTACGCGCCAAGATGAAAGCAATAGCAAACCTAATCGCTGCTGGCGCCAAATGCTAATCATGATTGTTATTGTCTGAAATTATGAGCTGGAAGGTGGGATGAAAAGCTGAAGATTAGATGAAATTTTGCATATGAATGCACGCATATTCTATCCCACCTGAGAGCTCATAGCCTGGAAGGTGGGATAGTATTCCTCATACAAATAGGCCCTTAGATGTTAGATCTTTGGATAATCCAGTCTTATACTAAAAAAGCCAATCATCTACAACTACCGGACGAATTAGATAAGACCTTCTGTTTCAATACTCTATTGTTCTAGATTTGATCACATGACCACAATAGCACCATATTTGGAGAGTGGTCGACAAAATAAAGCTTAAAACGCCCATAACTTTTTTGTTTCTTGTCCGATTGACTTGAAACATGTATCATTCAATTGGCCATAATGAGAGCTTTCATTTGATATATAATTTTTCCATATTTGCTGACATCAGCAAAATTTAATATATATGACATCATTTATATTTATGACGTCATTTTCCGATAGATAAGTGTATGAATTAAAATTTTGCAGCAAATTAGCTTTATCTTGCTTGTTTAATGCATTTTGAGTCAATATGGATTGGAAATAGGAATAATCCTATGGAAAAATGGAAGTGACAATCTGTCGTGCGAACAAAGAGATGATTAAATGCTCAAAAACTAGATACTTAAAATCTCTTAAAATTATATATCTCTATTATTTTAGACCATTTGCATTAAAATCGGTCTAGTAATTAATTAAATAGAATTTTTCTTGTGAAGAAGCCATAAATTTGCCAATTTTCCTTTGTTTTTGGTTGCCTAGCAACGAATCACGTGACTAAGAAATTTCCATTGTTATATTTCAAAAGCTTATTGTCCAAAAAACAATTGAGGTAAGTCTCATTGTTATATCCTTTGTACTTTCAGAGAAAAAGAGGGGGGGCGAAAAACACCCCCCCATGCCAAAATATCAAAAAAATACCCCATGTGAAATAGGGTTAAAAGTTCTTTTGGCTGACTACATGGAGGAGTACTGGAGTAGCTACTTTTAGACATGATAGATATCTCATTTCTTTCGGGATAATGTTTGGAAATTTCTTCCTGAATTTTCCTCATTTTGATCCATGGTTTAAAAGAAACGTAACTGTAAAAATGCTTTCGGTTTTAGGTAAGTAACATTCGATTCGCACACGTAATTTTTTCATGACATATGAAGCGAGCCTTCAGCTAAATTCACACTTAAAGGAATTTTGTGGTGCTATTCCGCGCACGCATCAAAGGTGAATTAATCCAACTTTGTCGCATTCCTGCGCTTCATTTTCTGGAATGCGCCAAGAACGAAGCTTCAAGTGTGAATTCATCAATTGGAATTCTGCATTTCATCGCACATGCCGCTTTGTGGAAGGACTTTATAGTTATTGGGTGTGATTTCATAGCGGTGCGTCAAAACTTTCCCAGCTTTGACGGGCCATGATAAATCGTACGCAAGGGACACAACGCCGATTTCAAAGATTGATAATGGAATCTCTATGGTCAAAATCTCAAATAGTACCACGGGCAATAATGCACCGTATTTGTATGTTGGAAATGAAAGTTTATTACCTTGATAATGTTGTTTTCCCTCGTTTTGTTGTCTCTTCCGCATATAGGCCTGTCGGCCATTGCTAAATCGAATTGCCTGCGGCGCCCACACCTGGTGTATCCTACGCAGCGATTTTCTCGTTTCAAACGTACACTGAAAAACTTACGTTTGAAACGAGGGAAGTTTGAAGTTTTTCAGTGTACGTTTGAAACGAGGAAGTCGCTGCGTAGGATACACCAGGTGTGGGCGCCGCAGGCGCCACTTCAATTCGATTTAGCAATGGCCGACAGGCCTATATGCCGAAGAGACAACAAAACGAGGGAAAACAACATTATCAAGGTAATAAACTTTCATTTCCAACATACAAATACGGTGCATTATTGCCCGTGATAGTACTCGGCAATTTTTTCGAATTTTCTACGCCTACTTATCGCGCTACAAGCGATTTCATGAAAATTCTTTGTCTGGAAACAACCAAAATCAATAGAAAACAACGATCAAATTTTCTAAAGACTGAGCTAGAAAAGACAATGAAAATACTGTTGGAAATGACTTGGGAATTAAGAAGTGGATTAGTTATGATCGGTTGCACGAGCAGTTGCGCGTTTGTTGCACCGATTCAAAAACCTTGGCTTTTCTATAATTTAAATGAAGTCTTTGTGTTGATAAAAAGTAATCGTTTTCTTTGTGTCTTAAGATATTTCGTCGATTTTTTTGATCGATTTAGGCCGTTTCTAAAACAATCACATGATATCATATCATCGCAGGTGGACCTGCAAATTAAAAATATAATCCTGATTAAAATTAAAATATAAAGCCCTAAAAAATAGAAAACCGTAATCCAAATATTTACAAGGTATAGATCAATCTCTTAAAAATTTAACAAATTCAATAGTAAATGTCATCTGAGTCCTTATTTGACATAATATTGCCTCTTTTCTAAAAGGGAAGTTTTTTATGAAGTCATTTGGACTTTTGAGTTTTGTTGTGAATTTGTCTTTGCTCACGATTGATTTAATGTTTGATGGCATCATATTCCAAATAAATGGGCCTCTGTATTGAAAGCTATCCCTCCCCATTTCTTTTACATATCTTGGTGTGTACTTTGAATTTGAACCGGTACTTTACCGGTAGGTAGTATGGCTCATATAATCAGGGGCGGCGCCACGGGGTGGACTGGGGGGGGCATGTCCACCCAACTTTTTTTCAGGATCGATTTTCTAATTCGTCTAAATTCGATGAAAAAAGTTGGGGGGGGGCGTTTTTCCTTCTCAGAGATCGGTACTCGTTTCCCGCTTTCTCGCTTTTTCCTTTCTCGCTTGTAGTTTGAAGTAAATTAAGGCTTAGAAATAAAATCTAACATGTCAAATCAATAACGAAATTCAAAGAACACAAATTTGCATTATATCTAGCAAAAGGACGTTTTCCGACGTTCTAGAGGGCGTGGTCCTAAAAAAATTCTGTGGGCAAGCCCCCAGACCCCATTTTTTGCTCGCTCCGCTCGCGTGTCCACCCCACTTTTTGGTGGCTGGCGCCGCCCCTGCATATAATTTCAACGAAATAAGAGCAGAGGTGCCATTATGAATTCTCAATAGCAGCATATACCATATAAGATGTATTGCAACTAGTTTTGTCTATTTTATGAAGTGAACAATGAGATGGCTCGCAGTTTCGTAGCTCTCAAATACAGACGAACTTCGACTTTGTCACCAAGTCATGATATCTCTGAAAAGTATTCTCCCCAGAATTTCCGAATTGTCTGGCAGGTACAGTAAGCATGATATAAAAATCTTAATTCTGAAAAATAAGCTACCAAAGGTTCCCTTAGACTGACTACCTCAGTCCCAGTTAGGTTCCCTGAAGCCATTAGAAAAGATAGACGGAGGTGGCATTTCGGCTTTTTCCCAGTCTCGATGCAAGGCTTAAGCCTGGTCGTTGAAATCGCTGGAGTCATTGAGGTCGCTGGATCTAACGTCCCGAAAAACCCAAAAACTGAATGCAAACGGCGAAAATAAACTCCCCAATGACTCTGACGACACCAACGACCGAGATTTTGCCATTGACATTCAGTTTTTTGGGTCTTTTGGGTCGTTCGTCCCAACGACCCCAGCAACTCTAGCGGCTGCAACGACCTAATGTGAACCAGACTTTATAGTAGCTTGCAGGGGAATGCTGCTTCCACAGAAACCCCCGAGGGTGTTCCTGCTATTTTAATCGCTTGTTTTAGAACAATTTGTAGGCCTCAAGGGACAAAAACAACCTGAAAAAAAAACGCGTTTACGGTATGAAATCAATTTCCTCCTTTTCTCTGCAACAGATGAACCGTTGGATATGTTTGAAGACCTCACAATTTGTTGCTGTTCTAGTTTTATAAATCAATCAAGTGTAAGGAGTCTGCAAGCATTTATTCAATGGACGAGGGGCTCAAAAAACGAAAGCCCCATTGAAAACTCTTTTCACTTTTAACAAGAAATTTGCTTACATACTGTATCTTCAAACGATGAAAAGAGAGACACCGCCCACTCCTTATTATATACCGGGTGAATCAAAAAACATCTAACCATGGCTTGAAAAATCATCATGCAGAAGCCAAATAACGGTTTTGAAAAATCTCAACTCTATTGGTTGACTGAAGTTTCAGTATAATTTTGATTATTTGTTAATAATTAACAGTACACTATTTTTATTTGAAATAGCGAATTTATTGGAAAATGCCAACCGTGGGCTTTCGCTGGAAGTGTTTGTGATTCGTTGAATGTAATCGATTTTTCAAGCATTAAATGACTATATAGTGTTTTTACAAAATATCATTAAATATAGTCGCTAAGAATATATATGATATGATATGATACAGCTTGCCTTGATGTTCTTAACCAACTCTGTTATCAAAGATAGGGGCATAATTTATTAGGATTTTTGTACCACCCCTTCTCATATTTTCTCAATTATCCTTATCTGTCTGCTTTTCTCGATTATATCATCTACCTTCTCTTGAAACTTTTATTTGCCGGAGCATTTTCCTGTTACTTTCCTTAACCGTTCCTATATTTTGTTGATAATATAAGTTACCATTGGTGGTCATTTAGCTACCGTTGTTCGTTATGGTCACTCTGTTTCACTAACCTGCGCTTATTTGTTTTATAAGAAACCGCTTATGAGAAACTTTAGGCTCAATTTGTCAATAAAAAAACCTGGTTATCTGGATGGAAAAAGCTAAGAAACTTTTGTAATTTGCTGCTTCAATTTTCCCAGGTCACGCACAGATGTGTTGACATTGTGCAGTATTGACTTTTGAAACCTTGTAACAGAAATAGTTTTATTTTACTTTCAGAGCATTAAAATTTAAGAAACTTAGAAGAAACATTCGGTAGCACAAATAGCCCAAAAATTTGATCAAAGTTTCTTATAAAACATACATGTATTTGATATCAAGCGCATTTTCCCTTTGAATTTGATCAACCCTTTCAATATTTGTGCATAACCCAGTCGGTCATATCAGCTACCTTTGCTTGATAATATCATTTGATATCACATTTGTGTTCGTTGATTTTGCTTAGCCTTTCTTGATAGCATCACCTACCTTTTATCGATGATATCAGCAAACTTTTCGCAGTAGCTTTAACCTGTTTTTTCTTGTTAAGCTTCGATCTAACAGCAATGTCCCTATCGCTTCGTGAAAGCAATTTTATAGCTCCATCATTATCTCAGCGGGATTGTTTTCCATTTTTGGTTATGTACAAAGTACAATCCCGCAGGTCTGCAACACTTTATATTTCCCAACCCCATGACGCAGATCTTGTAGCTGAGAGCAAAACATCAAAGATCTAAAGGCGTGGATCAGTTGTTCGTCAAATGCGCATTTGGATATCCGAATACCATCTCAAATAGTTGCTCATTCCTCCCTGGATTGGTCATGTTGGCTAAAGAGATAGTACATTAGGTGGCGTTTATCAGGAGGTTACTTGTTTCAGACTTTGTATTCATTACAGATTTTTTATATTTTCTTCACCCCCCATGAAACCCCCTGCAAAAGGACTATTTACGTCGGGTTCAACTAGTAAGATATTGTTGTGCCGGGTGTTAAACTGTTAAACTGTTTTGTTTCATGTTACCATTGACGTCTTTAAGTCATCATGCTTCGAAATTACACAAGAATATTTTACAGCATGGTATCCACCAGAGATATATAACAGCCTACCTGAGATTTAACAGCAAAATAAAAATGTGATTGCTGTTTGTTAATTATCAGTTCAATTTGAATTTATAAAATATTTGACTATTTCTTGTACTTTATTTCGAGACATTATGCGAATCTTTTCTTATCGTGAGAGAAGATAAATTGTTTTCAGGATTACAGCTGTGAATTTAATTATTTTTGTTGGAACCTGCCGTTTTTTATTCTTTTTCGCAGACTATTATTATTTCACACATATATTCAATCTAATAATTACCTTCATGTTACCTTTATTACCTTCTAATTAATAATTACCTTCATAAGCGGGGATGGCTCAACGGTAGCGCGCTTGACTACCAACCTGAGGGTTGGTGGTTCGAGTCCCCGCCCTGTCGAACCTGCTACGTAGAGTGAGGAGAGTCGCCAACTCTCTGTAATTCCAAGCTAAAGGAAACGCGAGGTGTGGTCACATCGAGAGGAAGGACCAGGACATTGCTCGATAAGCTTGGCTTCTCAGTGTCCTAAAACTACCTTCGGATGCTAGGTAGCAATATAGAAAAAAAAAAA
>REGM01000065.1:642900-710276 GCA_004194415.1 Aurelia aurita
CGCTTGACTACCAACCTGAGGGTTGGTGGTTCGAGTCCCCGCCCTGTCGAACCTGCTACGTAGAGTGAGGAGAGTCGCCAACTCTCTGTAATTCCAAGCTAAAGGAAACGCGAGGTGTGGTCACATCGAGAGGAAGGACCAGGACATTGTCCGATAAGCTTGGCTTCTCAGTGTCCTAAAACTACCTTCGGATGCTAGGTAGCAATATAGAAAAAAAAAAACAAAAAACAAAAAAAACAAAAAAACAAAAGCAATTCAAGAAACGGTGGAAGGAGCAATTTGTCAAATGAAGTCATCTACTGTTCGACAGTGCAGCAATTTGAACATGCATATGATCGATCAAAACACGTAGACTTATTCATTTATACTTATATGCAGTCACGTGATAGAACGTAACAGGGTTTTATAGGTCTCATGACCTTTCACTCCCTTAATATAATGTGCGCGAGTGCACGAGCGCCGCTCGCAGGCACAAAGTATCATAACACGTTAGTTGCTGGGACCTTTACTGTATTCAGAGTGTTGTGATTGCAGGCACATTTTTCCCAACTATTTGCTCGCAGGTACAGAATATTTTTAATGAGTCCTGGTTTTCACTCCAACTACCATTTCTATCTCCATAAAATCTGTTTGCTTATACAAGGACTCACGACCAAATAGATCGAACGTCTCTTTTCCTGCGCACGTCGAACGAAAATCGAACGCTGCCTTGATGTCAGCTTTTATCTAATCAGCAAATCAAACGCTCAGAATTAGCACGTAGTTTAACCTTATTAGGAGAGTAGTGATCTGATTGGCTCCGCACTGATCGGTGCGGAGATGGCCTAAGTAGTCCCTATTTTGCAGGTGTATTGTCGAGAGTTTCAGTTTGAAGCCGAAACCATTCATTTCAACACAGAAAACTGAGACAGATGTAGTCAGTCTTTAATGGCAAAATTGAATGAATACGAAAACAGATAAGATTATAGAAAGAAATATGTTGTACGCTCAGTTACTCCACTCATTGACACCTTCATCTTGAAGCGAAAGACTGGTAAATTTTGCAAAATAAGGTGGTGCAGTACTTACGAGAGCACTTGAAAATGAGTCTTACTGTCCTAATTTCTTTTGTCAGATCGAGACTACCACCAAATTGACATAAAGGTTCCAATCAATAGTGGAATAGTATCAAATACGATGATTTGGGGAACGAATTATTTTGGAGAACGCTCTTGTTGAACAGGCCTCCCGCCTACGCGAAGAAAACAGTCTGTATAAATATTTGCTTGGCTTGCTGCGTGAGTGTAAGTAATGTAAACGAGACCATGTGAACGGAATGAAATAATGCCAATCCGTACAAAATGGTATCCCGATGAGCATTTATCTTGTGCTTTGTCAATAGAAATAATTCATTGCAGAAGCTGCAAGCGGAAGGAATTTCACTTACATATTCAGCTCTTTTCGTTTGTTTGTTTGGTTTGAAGTACGACGTAGATGCAGAGAGAACTGGGAAGATAAGGTTTTAGGTTTTCTTCCTAGCTATTTGTCGCTGTGATGTACGTCATTATTCTGTGTGCCTGGAGCTACAGGCGGACGCTGGCGACTTTCTTCGTTGATTTTCAGCGGGTCACCCCGAGTGGGACAAACAACTGTTAGTTTTGCAGATAGCAGAAACTTACATGGTCTTTTTTATCATATTTCAAACAAATAGGCATTCATTTATTAAAGTAAATCAACTTATTTATAAGTGGCGTTAGCCAGGGAGACTAGGCAATCTAAATATTGTATTTGTATTCTCCATAGATATGGCACATGGCCCTTTCATGTTCTATTTCAAGACTAAATAACTTTATGTGTTCTAACTCTATCTTGTAAAGTTTCATTGAATATTATTAAATCCTTTGTTTACGAACAAAGAATGGAAATGCCGAACTTCGTCCGTGATAAAGCATATGTCTCTACTAGGTGTGTTTCGCTATGAAGTACTATGAAGTCGAGAAATTGTTTATATTATAAATGTAAATTATATCGAATGCCATTCTGGAACATACGACAGGAAATCTTTAAGTGCGAACTTTTGACATAATGATATGAATCATAATTTGTTTCGAATATGTTTGACACCACATTCACACATGGTCATATGCCTTCACAGACTTCACAATCAGTCTTCTTCGCGTAAAGGGCGCTTTCTGAGGTTCTAAGAGGCGTGGTCTCAAAACTTTTCCCGAGAGGCCTACATTTCTATATTCATATTACCTCTGGAAGGAGGTTCTGTCTGTGCAATCTCTTGATAGAAATACGGATCTGTTTGCTAATGATGATTGTCGCTCTAACCATGTCGCTGTATGGAGCATTAGACCAGTTGCTAACCATGATCCTATGTGGTACCAAAGTCGACTTTGGTTTGATAAAAAAGTCGTTTCTGGCCTAGGTTCTTTTTGTCTTGCTTTTGATTCGGCACTCAAAATATCATGGTTGCCAATGTGCCTTTGAGATTCAGAAATAATCTTTTTTGTATTATCCTAGAAATATTACAAAATATTACAGAGCGTCAGCTTTTTTAGGTGATAATCAAGTGAGAAATGATAGGCAGACATGATCTCAAACGACTTTGTGCATAATAAACAACTGAAATACCTACCAAAACTATAGTTGCATGTTCGTTGCATCGGTGCGTTGCGCTCTTTACACAGAGTTGTCTTTTTTTATCACAACTCTATGCAGTTCATAAATAATTTGATCTCCAATCAGACCTTGTACTTCTTTAAGCATGTTTATTTGATTATAGCTGATCTCATCAATTAAATATGCGTAAACAGTACAAATCTGGTCATTTCGTGGGCTTAATGTTTTGATAATGCATTAGCAGCCAATGGCGTAATGCAGTTTAGTAGACCTTATTTCGAGAACTAAGCTAAGGGCCGCCGACCAAACAAGGCCGCAAAAAGAATTTTCTAATAGGCTTTGCTTTGTGGCCATTTGTGCCAAACGGCTTCTATAAACCATAGTTTTAAACCCATCTCAAAAACCCTTGCAAACGTTATGCACTATTTCGACTTATTAATTTCCTTTTCGTTTATTCACTACACGTTCCCTCATTGAGCCTTGTGACTCAGATATTTGACATATTCTCTGAAATTATCTGATTCAAGAACTTTATGACTAACAGGATATGAATCATAATTTGTTTCGAAGATGTTTGACACCACAATCACACATGACCATATGCCTTCACAAGTAGTCTACTCCGCGTAATGGGCGCTTTCTGAGGTTCTACGAGGCGTGGTCTCAAAAACTTTCCCGGGGAGGCCTACATTTCTATCTTCATATTACAACCTGCCAACCTTTGAGATGTGCCACCTACGTTCACTCAGTGTTAGGTACAAATTCTTTACTGATGGTAAAAGGCAGTCTGTTCCCTCGATAATTTTCTACATCCAAAGAAAGCAAAGATAATTCATGCGTAATTTTCCTGGCCATGAAAATTACGCTTGACTAACCTTGCTCTCTTTGAATAAAGGAAATAATCGTTAATTTGTGGAATATTCAGTAGGGATTTTTATCGATTTGTTTCATTCATCAAGGGGACAGACTGACTTTAAGGTAAGTTTGCGTGTAGAAAAGATTCCTGACTACAGACTAATTCATGTACTATTGGTCATATTCCTAATATTGGTCACGATCTCTGCGTTGATTGACCTGACCTTTATATGATGATTGATAAACCTGACCTGATATTTGATGATGTTATCTAAAATTGCTGTTTTTTCATGATTCTGTCTTCCTAAATTGCTGGAAAAATTAGGTTTCTCAATCTGTTTTCATAAAATCGTTTTAAGCAAATTTGCGACTTATTACTATAACTGCTTACGAGCAAGCTCTTTGACATTCCTACATCAAGTAGCATAGGCATCAGATCTTTGAAAGAGATTGGACAAAGGGTTGTTAAACCTTCCTTTGATTTACCAGGAAAAGCCCGAAAAGTAAGAGAGAGAATACTATTGTTACATGAACTTTGGAACCATTCAAAAAAGGTGTTCGAGGACCAACAACAATGACTGATGACGTTTTGCTGGCAGTTGAAATGTACAAATTGAAGAAGCCCACCATTTAGGAAAACGAAATCCGAGAAAAACTATCATGGCTCTACTGTCACCCTGAATGTTTAATATTTGTGCTTGAAGGAGGGAATTAAACCCGCAATGTAAATAGTGGAATTGAAAACGGATTAAATCTCTCTCTTACATTTTGTCTACTCAAGTCTGAACTTCGTCACTTGGACTGGGGTATGAACAATAGTTCATATACGATTCACAAAGATTATTATTATCATAAAAATACCACATCTCACACTCTCCCCCTCTTAGTTTTAGCAGTTCGATAGAACTGTGTAATCGATTAGCTAAATGTTTTAGAGTTTATCGATAGTCTTTGTTTCGAAGATTCTTCCACAGCTTGATCTTCGAACATCTAAAATAACACTCTCTTTTCGAAGATTCTTCCACAGCTTGATCTTCGAACATCTAAAATGTCTCAAATAGCTTTAAATCATTTCCTTCTCTGGTATCAGGCGGTAGTACAATGTCCGCTGGAACCATCTCTTTAATGAAATGAAAGAAACGAAAAGTCTATTCTTCTTCGTGGAAAGTATCATCTTGCGACGATTTTTTCTTTAAGCACTAGTTTTCGGCATACATAAGGTTAACACCTTGTCGGGGCGACGTGAAATTATGAGTTTAAAGGGGCAGTTGGACGTGAGGCTGCGCGGGACATTTGAACTGAAAATGCTTAGGCTAAGCATCGACTCGTCAATGGAGATTTTGACTAAGATAATCGCATGTTTTAATCTCTCCCCATCGAAGCCGTTATTAGTAATCTTGCGAATTGAATTGAAAAATATTGTTTGTCTATGTTAATTTAATGTATTTGCTAAGCTATTTCATTGATCGGAAATGCCTGAAAATGGTAAATAGCATCTTGTCCGAGGAATATTTAAGCTGTGAAGAGAAGATTTACAATTCGAAGCGGGCACAAAACCCACTGAAGAACATGGTTTTTGAGTCAGATTTATGATGCTTGGTAAGACCTAAACGTCAATGGAACCTTCTCGAACAATACTGAATAAGCTGCTCTATGGAGCGTGGTTTGCGTCTTTATTACAAGTTGACATTTTCTTATCCTAAATCCTAAATTTCTATGACATAAGCAAGATTTTCAATAACAACTGTTCCATTTCGTATGTCCTAAATAGTATTTTGTATGTCAACTATCATTTCGTATGGTCTATTGCGAAATACATCATAGAACACGGAACTTTAGTATGGCCTTTATATTTCGTATGGTCTATTGCGCAATACATCATAAAATTCTGATTTTGCATAGCATGTTTATTTCGTATGGTCTATTGCGCAATTGCTCAATGGTTTTGGCGGGAAAATTCAGAAACTGAAATTGTTCACTCACATGGCCAAGCAAGATGGATGCCAATCGGGTAGTTAGCAAAGTCAGCTGTAGAAATCGCTTTCTTACAATCGCTAATCGCTTGGTACCGGTTTCTTTTCATGCAGTACGTTATTGTCAGAAATTGTTGCGGGAAGAAAAAGTTGTGGAGTCGCGATTTTTTCTCGGAAAAATGGAACTTAAAGTCGCAGGAATTAAGGGTGTGTTTGATTGGTGCCAATTCTGAAAACGGTAGACTTGGTAGACTCGGAATTTATGTTTGATTTACACCGAAATTCTTATAACGGTAGGTTTGGTAGGTTTGGAACGCCTTCTGAACCTTCTGCTCCAAAAGGCAAAAGGTTTGGTAGGCTTTAGAGAGATCCTCGTTTTCATTTGCACATCGCAATGGCGAATCGAAAACCTGCTGTTTTTTAAGATTTGTGTGTTTGATTGGGAAATATATTTCCGTCTCTGTGAAGTTTATTGTTTTCAGAATTTGGTAGGTTTAGAATTACCAATCAAACACACCCTAAATGTTGTGAATTTGAGAAATTTCACAGCGTTAAATTTCTTGGTTTTAATTTCAAACGCTTAAGTTTGTGTATGAAAAATGTTGTCACGAATTACCCTCCTCCGCCCTATGACCCAAAATGCCAAAAAGGGGTAAATGTTTACTCAAAAAGTAACTTACCGTACACTGAAAATGATTAAAGTTGCGAATGGTGAAATGTTTGAAAAGTTGCTGGAATCAGAAGTTGCGAATGGGGTAAAATTTAATTGTCGCGGGAATTAAAAGTTGCGAATTTTGGACAAAGCGACTCGCGACTTTTAATTCCTTTTTCTTCCCGCTACGTTCTCTGATAATAAGGCACTTTATTGCAAAGGCGAACATGCGCATGAGCTTTGTAGTCTACAGTATCCGCTAAAACCTCATCAGTGCTTGTGCATAAAAGTAAGCTTGCGAAAGGTTTTCCATGCAAAGAAATCTCGCAGTTGCGTTTTGTTAAAAGTGTATAACAACAGCAAACATCTCGAGAAATGCTTGAGTTCTACCAAGAAGAGATAAAGTATAAGTATATTGAAAGATCATTTACTTTTTGGCAATAGTCTCTTGTCTAAGCGTTCTCCCATCTTCAGCAAAGTTACTAATGTGGGTCTGGCATCAAGGTCACTGCTGTGCTCGAAGGTTCGTTCTCATGTGTGCGTGAACTTAGCTGAAGCCTGTGTCTATTTGTTGAAGCTCTCGGTTGGTCAACAGGACGACGCTAATTTTGCTACAAATACTCTACCCATTAATTTATGCCGCGGTAGCCCATTGAGACAAAATTATATTCCACGGAAAAGAATGATCGCAGCTTTGCAGCACTACCTTACCTGTGATAACAGCTAATTTATTGTTTTAGAATTTCATAAGCGAGTTATTCACTTGTTAAGTCCTGGTCAAACTGATCAAACATTTCACCTAACATTTCAAAAACCAATGTTTGACGAAATGTTGGGCCTGTTTGGCCACCTTGTTTGGTCACATAACATTTGTTTGGCGATGTTGGATGAAGTTTGATGGAGGTCAAAAACAACTTTTGTTTTTTATTGTTTGGTGAAATGTTGGATCTGTTTGACCACTCCAACAAACTTTTTGGCGAACATTTGAGCTTGTGCCTTTGTGCATGCTCCGCAGCGTCTCGGTAACTGCACAGACACTTTCTAATCACAGGTTTGGAACAAAATGTTTGATGAAATGTTTGGTGAAATGTTAGTTCTGTTTGATCACCGACTTACAAGATGGAAAAAATCAAAAAGAGAATTCTGATAAATGTTTGATGAAATGTTTGATCAGTTTGACCAGGGCTTTATAGATAATTTTCACTTCATTATTCATCTGTTTACTTTCAGAAAAATGGCATGGGTGCAGCTGAAGCATTTGATTTCGTCAAATCGAAGAGAAGTCATGTAATGCTTTGGGCAAATCAAAGACGTCGAGTTGAAGAGTTCGAACATTTGGTCAATAAGCAATGAACACTCGTTACTTGTTGTATTTCCTCGTGTAAGTTTCCCCTTCGAAAGAGCCCTACCGTATTTTCTCTTTGTTATGTCGTTTGGGTTACTTAATGGGGTCTCTTTAATGAGAATGAGCGTCCCTTCTCCAAAGATCGCCTACCCTTTGAGGTCGGAACTAAAATGAGCCCCGCCCCCTTTAGAATGAGGGCGACCAAAATAAGCCATGTGAGTCACAGATAGCTCAAACAAATCAAAGATTTGTACCAACAAACGATTCACCTGTGATCCTCAAGAAAAGTTGCAACACCTCGAATAAGCCCGAACGCTCATTAGGGAGAGTATGGTACTCGAAGCAAAAAAATAAAAATCATCAAAATTATTTAAATCATCAATAGGATCTGGGTCTGATGGCATTCCTAACTTTTTCTTGAAAGCGGGACTTCCAATCGTAGCCGAATCTCTTTGCGACATTTTAAACCTCTCTTTAGCTACTGGTGTTTTCCCAGATAGTTGGAAAATTGTAAGAGTCGCCCCAATATTTAAAAGCGGACAACAGAATGATCGCTCAAATTACAGACCTATTTCAGTTCTCCCTTTTTTTATCAAGAGTGCTTGAAAAGTTGGTTTACAATCAGCTTTATGAGTAGTTGGAACATAGGTAGTTAGATACTGCAGTTGTACTTACATTGCCTTCATGATAAGAGTGATTCTGTTTCCTATTCTTGTGTCAGCCGCCATTTTGAAAGTTCTGTTGTTAAGGAGGCTCTGTTGTTAAGGGACATTACGAAGGTTATGATATATGAATCTTGGCATGGACATAGATAAAAAATTTCCTCCGCAGAAGCATATTAGTTGCGGCGCTCCTCCATAAAAGCACACATGCAGTGTCTAACCTCCCATGGTTGGAAGGAAATAAGCATCTTTTCTTGCATCAGTCAGGCTTTAGGTGTTTGCAAATGATTGATACGTCAATATCGATAATGGAAAAAACACTGCTATGGTCTTCATTGCCCTGAAGAAAGCATTTGACACGCTCAATCATCAGATTCTTCTCGCGAAACGGAAGAAATATGGTATGGCATTGATGGTCTCGAATATTTACGGTTCCAATCCTACTTAGAAAACAGACATCAGTTCTGTAAAGTTAATGGTGCAAGCTCTGATTTGCAAGATATCAATTGTGGTGTTCCGCAGGGATCATGTATAGGACCATTTCTTTTTCTAATCTACATTAATGATCTTCCATTGGCTCTCCATAAATGTAAGGTGACGATGTATTGCTGATGATACAAGTATTTCATATGCTTCTGAACATCGAAGAACTCTACTTTAAATATGGCTCTCGATAGTCTAACTAAATGGTTGTAGGATGACAAACTGTCGTTAAATGTTGTAAAGACGCAGGCTATGGTATAGGTTCCTAACCAAACTTGAAGAAGATTGCCGAAAAGAAAGTAGACACCCCATCTTTTTCTATTGGAAATTGTGATATTGATCTCATTAAAACTGTGAACTATTTATATCAGGAGTTCAACTTGACAATAATGTTGATTGGGATCAGCACATCAAAGTTGTATGTGGCAAATTATCGTGCTATAGGCTTTTTGAGGTATGCTAAGAAATTCGCACCGAAAGATGCTCTGATACAAATGTGCCGTGGCATTGTCGAGCCACATTTTCGTTGCTGTTGCCCAGCGCGAGGAAACTGTGGCGAAACTAGATTGCAAGCTTTGAAAAAATAGCAAAATCGGGCTGCAAGGATTGTCTCAAATAACAGTTCTGATACCTCTGCGACCCTTTTGATTAAAATGGCTTACTGTCACTGATACGATAAAAAATGAAACAGCTACGGTGACGTATAAAGCAATAACTGGCCTTGCACCTAGCTATCTTTCTAATTTGTTCACTAAAAATTCTGACCGTAGTATTGATATTAGTTTGCGAAATGCAGCCATTGATCTCTATATCCCAAGGATGACAACCTGCAAACGAAAGAAAGCGATATCTTTTCGTGGTTCAAAAACTTGGAATCAGCTTCTCTTTGGCCTAAAACAAATAAATTCGCTTACTTCATTTAAAATCCAACTAAGGAGCCATTTGCAGCCTCCTTCTGCTTGAACATTTCTTCTAACTTTAAGTTCCATTGACCATTTTTAATTTTTATTAAGCTTTTATCACATTTATAGTTAGATTTTAGCATTTGTAATTAGTTTTTATAAGATAAAAGTATTTCAATTTTATAAGTTTTTAACACGGCCCTCTGTAAAGCAGTTTTCGATTGATGCGGCCATTGTGTAAAAATAATTAAAAATGAATGAACTGAAATGGCCAAATTTCAAGTGAACATGAATCGTCAGCTTGTTATTTTACAAAAACTTTAGTGGAATCAGGTACAGTACTTTTTGATCATCTTTTAATTTTTACTTCGCATTTGATAATTGTGTTTCAAAGGTCTCTAACAATTCAAGGAAACAATTTAAGGATTCTAAATATATACAGGACGTCTCAAGAACATTTTTCAACCTTTGGTTAAATATTAAAAAATAAAGATATAATGGACGGTCTCCATGGAAAGACAACCTTCCCCTAAGATCTTAAATTAGTTTTAAATACCAGAACCTTGCAAATCCACGGAGCTACAAGTTCTTGAAGTTCAAGTTTGTGCGAAACCTGAAACCAGAGGCTTCTCCATAGCATTTGTAGTGAATATAGCATGGGACTGTCGTTTGTTTCTCGTTTATTTCAGAGCAAACCAAATGGGATTTGGAAAGGATTTTCGATTACCAAACTCTCTTGAACATGAATTCAAGCGTATAGATGCTTTGGGGAATTCTGTTGAGCAAAGTTTGAAAAAGCAAATTTTGACAATGGTTACAACAATTACATTACTTTCGAAATCGTATTTGGTTCGCTCTGATATTAACGAGAGGTATGGCATTGGATAGCTTTCCTTTACCTCGATTTTGGACCATTTTGCATAACAAGTCGCTTTGGGGTCTCTGGTTTCAGCTTTCGCACAAACTTGATCTTTAAATGCTCATAACTCAGTGAATTTTCAGCCGATTTGCAAGATTCTTGTGTCTAAAATGAATTTAAGTACTTAAAAATAGGGGTATCTTAACATAGAGCATGTTTATTTTATCGTTATTTTTCAATACTTAATCAAACTTCGAACAATTTGTTTGGGACACCCTGTATATAGTTACACACAACAAGGGCAGATTTTGTAACAATAACATCAGTTGCTTTTGATTGACACACCATTATAAAGCGATTAGCGCTCGAAGACAAAGGGAATTCTCTCGATCAACAAGTGAAAACAAACGAGCCGCAAAAGATGCCCTGAAACCAGTATTGCAAATGATCTCGTTGTGCAAGCAAAGCGGGTGTTCTAAGTGGAGTCACAAATATACCGGATGAGTCCACGGGCTGTAGGAAACATTCGGATTGGGCAGATTAGCGTCTGCTGGGTCAACCGTCGAATGGCTACTAAACAACAGGAAGCCGCTGTAAAAAACATCGCGGCTAACTTAATATTAAAAACCGCAACCTATGACCACAACATTTTCTAAAGACCAATCCGAATGTTTCCTGCAGCCAGTGATGAGTCAGAAAATGTATCCACTATCCACTCTTTGAAAAATTACCACTTCATTGTCTGGCTGAGAGTTTAGCTTATTTTGGGAATTTATTCATAATTTACTATACACAATCTTAATTTCAAATGAAGAATTCCCGAAGACTAGCTTCCTTGGGCTTTGGCAAAATCTATAAATGGGTGGCTTAACTATTTTTTGTACCGGGTATGTGCTGCTGAACAGGGTATCGTTTTCAGCCATTTTGCTCCCGAACAGGATATCCATTTTCTCAAATAGTGCTCCCGAAAGGGTACACAATTTTCAAATGATTGCTCTCTTAAAGCATAACTATGCTTAAAGGATTTTAGTTGGGAATTTGCAAGTTTTCTTTTGTTTTCTTGCCGATTTGCTCCCAGACAGGGTAATCAATTTGGAAAAATTGCTCCTGCACAGGGTAAGAATATCTTTACCCCAGCAGCATACCTCAGCATACCCCAGCGGTATTTTTATGGATCTAGTGGCCTTCCCCCTGGATGTTGTTTTTTGAGGATGCAATATCTGTGTTGGACAGACAACTGATCCACAATTTCGCAAACAGCCCCTGGTTCATCAGTTTTCCTACCCTGGGTGCCAGAATATTTTTTTAAATAAGGCTCTGGCACCCAGGTTACAGTTTTCCGCGCATTTTTAACAAGTTTTCATTCATTGCAAAGTTATTAAGTTCTGTACATTTCTCCATTTTCTACATGTGTCGTCATCTAAATTTACCCGAGGTTACAGAGATTTTTAAAAATAGCCATCGTACAAATTTCATCTTGATTTGCCGTTCCAATTTCATGCTGCGATTATTTTAGTTTTGTTGAAATTTGATCCGTTAAAATTGACAAATATACCCTAAGTTTCAAAAGGGCTCCAGTTTTGTAATTAATGAAAAATTGAGTTTATTGGCATGGCAAAATCGTGTATCAATAGCCGAAGAATGATAAAGAAATGTGCCACAAAAACAACGTTTTTCTCCTACGCTCCTCCTGAGTTTATTCATTGAGATAGCTTGATCTTGAGAAATGCAGCAGGGTCCTTTATCAAAACATCGATTTTGAAGGACAACGCATGGCACTCATTTGTTTTGATATGTTCGAATAGGTTCACATTTGGAACAAAAAAATCAAGGCATTCGCGTTTCCATAGACACCGCCTTAATGCAACAACGAGGTCAATAAACCTCCTTCCCAGCCTCAGCATTGTCCATTCGATTGGTGCTCGGTATTTACAGTTAGCCCAGAACAAGATCGTCGCAAAATGACACGGAAGGATGGCATCAGGGCTCGATAACCCTGTTTCACGAAGACATTGCATTGCCAATAAAAGGCGCAACTTGTTCCCCGTTTCGTCTGTGAGTTGTAGTAACGTCCTCCTCGATTTTAAAAAAGTCACGGACCATGTGTGCAAGTTTCCATCACAAATTTTAGAGGTTAGGTGCACGCCCTTTTTACTAACTTGGTGCTTAATTGCGATATTTGGCCATTCTCTGTTTCGTTTGAGAGCCACATCGGACGGGAAATCGTCCACGTCAATAGCCAAGACAAGTGATATGTTATAACGAGTATCATTCTCAGGAAGTTTCACTGAAAATCCAATTTCTTTTTCCGATACGTTTTCAAAACGCACATTGGCATTGTGAGGAAAGTCAGATCCATCGGGCTCGGTATCATTCACAGTAGTCTTAACAATATGCGCAAGAACAATCATCAGTTTGCAAGGCGACAGTTTCTTTCTTTTTGTTGCACGCTCCTCTACGCAAAATAACTCTAGGGTGGGATTATTGCCAATGAGAAAAACGTTTGCCTGGCGACAATTATTAGGGTTGAAACTCACTATTATATCTCGCTTTGAGATTTCAGGGGTAATATAGATATCAAAGGAATCAGCCCCAGTCGTTTCATAATTACAATTTCCATTAGTTTCTATTTTCCTGATCCTGAATGGCAAGACACTTGCTGGAATATCATCCATAATGGCATTTGCAACATCGCATAATTGATTAAATGTTGTTTGAAATTGCTGATTACGTTTCCGGCCTTCTTGATCACTAAGTTGTCGGACGAGTTTTCCAACTTCTGAGAGTTGATCTTCAGCATAACGCGGTGACTTGATTTCATTGTATGCCATGCGGCGACTCTCGCGTGAAGTGAACATCAAAGAGCCAGTGCTGGAAGCAAGCGAAGTTACGTCGAACCGGTCTGACTGCGCGCTTAAAGGTCTGCTGCTCATACATTGAGATTGTTGTCGATAATAGCCAGTTTCGGTTGTCGACGAATCAAGATTGCTAAAATCTAACTTGTAGGATGAAAGAGTTGACACTGAATCATGTCTAGACAACACTTGTCTTCTGTTAGATGGGATGTTGTTGTCGACACTATTCTCAGTAATTTTTGACATGTCGAATTCTCGCACCAAGCCTCTCGTTTCCTGGTGATATTTTTGTAAGTTTGTACTTGTATCGAAAGAGCTAGTGGCTTGCTTTTGCTCAATCAACCGTTGCAGCTTGCTTGCATCATCTACCCTTGATGTATCATGTCCCGTATAACTTTCATTAGCAGTATCCACTTGAGCTACATCTTCAGTCAAATCCGTGAAGGAACTGCTTTGGATTTCCCTTTGAAGGCGATTATCAAGACTTTTCAAGCTCTGCAGTGCGTCCTTATTGGTAACATAAGCTCCAAACGGACGAATTTCTTGTATTGGATTTACATTGCGGAATATTACGCCTTTGAATTCTGTCTTTGAGCTGACCGGCCACAGGCCCATTGAAAAGTTTAAATTCTCTTTGGTGGGCTTTCCCGATGAGTCTCCAACGGTAACGAGGCCACTCCAAGATGGTGGAAGGAGAACTTTTGCCTTTTCTTCTTGTTTTTTTACAAGAATGCCCTTTCTCTCGAGGTCGTACGATCTTTTAAATGATGATTTTGAACGATACATGTTGGTCAGTCGACGGTCGGGCTTTGAACAAATTCTTTTGATAATGCAGGAAAGTTTGACTTTACATTTGAGATTTTCAGAAGGAAACAATAGGATCTTCAACTTTCATGAACCAAATCAATCTGCAGAAAAAGGAAAATGATTTGAAAGAAAACATAAGAATAGGGTTTATGGGGGTTTATGACATTCACAATGAGAAAAGTACGAGGGTTGCAGGACCAGCTGTGTTTGTATTGCCTGGGCCTATCCGTTTCGTATGGGCAACTATTTTAGTAATGAAAGCTCATATATCACTACTGTGTGTTTCTTCCTTTCACTCTGAGCCATAATCACCGCGAATCGAACCATTTCTATCATTCAATGTTTCAACGTGGCCGCTATTCAAAATGGCGATCGGTGGGGCCAAATTTAGAGGCCTTGTGGTTCTTGGATTGAGTGACTGATGTAGTTCGATTCGCGGTGATTATTGGTGAGAATCAAAAAGAAGAAAAACCACAGCGAAGTGTAAGTTTTCCTTCACTATTAGTAAACTACATGTCCAGATGAAAATCCATGGGCCTAGACAATACAAACAAAGATCTTCCTACAGCCCTTGGTTCTTCAAGTTATATTCCAGTGAAAATTTTCATTATGTGACCAAGATGGAAAAATTGGTTTTTCCCCGAAATCTTCGAATCTTCAGTTCAACAGAACTGGCTTCTTGTGGAGTTTTCGATACTGAGTACTCCTTCGATCTTGGTTATAGATGAAACCAATACACCAATTCAATTTCCAGCCTCGTTTTGGAAATTACTCAACATTCTTTCATGTGAAATTTTAGAGCCCAGATTCGGTTTTAGCACCCAAACTTTAGCCTAGTTTCAGGTTCTCAAACTGCTAGCGCTTGTGATGCTCATTTTATGACGATGGAAAGTTGAACATTTTATAAGGGATTTGACCGCGAAAATCGATCAGGGTGAAACTTTACACCCGGAGTCACTTTTCACGGTCAAATCCCTTATAGATTTTCAAGCTTTACATCGCCATAAAATCAAAATTAAGACCACTAGCAATATGCAAACTTGTAGTTTGACTAAACTTTGGGTGCTAAATCCGAATCCGGGCTCTAAAATATCGTATGAAAGAATTTTCAGTAATTTCCAAAAGGAGGCTGGAAATTGAATTGGTGTATATGGCAGACAACATCCTAAACCCACGAAAGAGCCTAAAGCCGTTAGGGTTCATCAAACGGTTTATAGAAGATGCTCCTCCTGTTCATCTAGTTGGTGTCCCAAAAATATTGTGCCCCGTTTGTACAGCTGCTGTGGAGGAGCTGTATTTTCAATTGTGCCTTTTCTATAACGGTGCATAGGATAGGCTTCAACTTAGAGTTTGAAACCTTGTTTGAGTGAATCTAACAAATGGTTGCTGATTTATGGCACATGAAAGTCAAAATAAGTGTTCCTTCAAAAAACAGCACTTCGTTTGTTCTCCTGGAATGCCAAAATCAAGTACATTTTTGAAAGAAAGGGTTCTGTCGTTGTATTTGAGTTTTTATACATTTTAAAAAGGGTTGATAGTATTCTTTATTTATAAGCCAACATTGTTACCCCCTTTTCAATGGTAAAAAGAGTCAAAATACAACGCTAGGACCATTTCTTTCAAAATTTACTTGATTTTGACATCGCTGGAGAACAAAGGAAGTGCTGATTTTGAAGCAACCACTTATTTTTACTTTCTTGTGCCATAAATCAGCAACCACTTCCCATATTGACTCAAACAAGGTCTCGAACTCTAAGATGAAGCCTATGCCAAGGAATTGTGTACAAAACGGGACAATTGAAGTTATAGCTCCTCCACAGCACCACACAAACAGGGCACAATGTTTGGGACACCGTATGTTTGAAAAGAAACATTGTTGGTATCTAAACTTTTACAACATGAAAGGCTAAGTAACTCATCGGAAAAATTAACGCTTCTGTACAACCATACACCCATTAGATTTGCTGAAAATGCATTTCAGTAAAAATTCTTGGTAGAAACAAGAGAATTTTGCCGATATAGTTTTTAGTCAAACTAACATATTGAAGGGGACTATATGTAAATTTTGTAGGAGGCCCATAATCTTTGAAGCCCTGGTGAAAGATGCCCCCTGCCCCCTGCCACTTTGTGGATCTGCTCCTTCACCATTCTGTCTTGCTATTCTGTTCTTCCAAGCACCATTTTGAGACTGCTGTGACGTAGGGAGTGGCATTAGCGTACGGGAAGAAAAAATCTAGGGGGGCTGCCTGATGAAAATTCTATTGTTTACGAAATTTTTTCCCCGACTTACGGCGGATTATTGCCCGAAATAAGCAGATTTTTCTAAATTTCTGCAATGTTGGGGGGGCTGCCGCCCCCCAGCCCCCCCCGTCTCGTACGCTGATGGGGAGTGGAAAGGGAAGTGAGACTGAGAATAAAGAAGAATGGGTGACTGATATAGACGCTGACGCTGTGATGCTATAACCTCAGACCAGACGCTGTGATGCTGCTTTGGAGGTTTAGTTATGAAAACTTTCCAAATATGGTGTTTTGTCAGGACAGTTTTCTTAGGCCTTGTAAAGTTTTATGTACATTTTTTGTATGTGAATAACAAAATGTTGACGTTGGAAGACCCCAAAATTCTTCACGAGGCACACATATATTATCAATTCCTTATCGCAAATAAAGTGCTATAATGAACTCTTGTAAATCTGTTTGATAATAACCTATAAAGGCCTATACAGCATTCTGGAGGTTCAAGATTAGCGTATTTCAGTCGACGAAAATGATGAATTATATATTACATCAAGTTGAGGTTATAGATTACAGTAAGTTGAGGTGAAATAAGATTTCACATAAGACATAAAAACTCACATTTTCAGTATTAACCTTTGAAATTAAACACGATCCTCTTCTTTAACACTTTCTTGAACATTATGAAAGTTAGCATCGTTGATTGAAGTTAATAGCGAATAGTCTAAAATCCACGCTGCTGTTGAACTCGTAAGTATATTTTAACGAGTGAATATTTACCATATCATGCAGCATAGACTACGAATACTCATTGCTTTGCAAGAACAGTCAATGATTTAACAACGCTTCTAGAAACGAACTTCTCGAAACTGGGTATCTTTGATTGATGATTCTATCAAGAGGTGTTGTGGGTCAAGTTGCTGATAAACTCCCTGCTGCACCTCAACGAACTCTCATTTACAATATTACACAACGACTAAAGATGCACATTGCTTTGCAAGAACAGTCACTGATTAACAGCCCTTCTAAAACTGAACTTCTTGAAACTGGATATCTTTGAGTGAATATTCTCTCGAGAGGTGTTGTAGGTCGAGTTGCTGCGAATCTCTTGACTGCGTCTCAAGGCATGCTTGTTCACCACATTGGAATAGACAATTGCTTTGTAAGAACGGTCATTGATTCTTCAACAGCATATTCCCAACTGCATGACCCTTGATATATTTGACTGAAGACATTCGATGGAAGATGCGATCGCGAGGTGCTGGATCAAAGATGCTGACAAACTCCTGCCTCCGTCTCAAGGAATGCTTATTTACAATATTACATAACGATTAAGAACGCACATTGCTTCGCAAGCAAGGTCGCTAATTCTTTATCCAGATGCTCTCTATGCTAAATTTACTTCATATGCTTTCTAGTACCCAAATGGCTAAGATAAGGACTATTTGTGTTAGTAACAGCATGACACAACAGGTTGGCGTATAAAAAGTTGATTTTCTTCTCTTTAATTCTATAAATAATTCAGCGCTCTAGACAATTAATCTATAGATGTATTGCTCGTGATTTGCTGGAGGCCTAAGCATCTCAAATATGCCAGATGGGAGATTCGATGATTGAATAGTTTTACAATTTAAGGCCGTCCTTTTCGTGGAGATTTTGTTTACCAAATTTCTGGAAAATTGAATAGAAACCATCATTTGAACCTTTGTAGAGACAGTAATTCAATGCAAGTATGTTTTCAAAATCACGGTTGTCAATAGGTTCATGTAAATCTTGTTCTGAATTGTTCATTGTCTTTGAAAAATTTTCTCTATTGCATAAAGTCCATAGGAGGGAGGGAGTTGGGATCGAGGAAATGGGTTAGATGGAATACGATTTCTATTTATAACAGAGCAGAATGAAAACGGTAATCATACTGGGTGAGTTAAAGTAAAGTTAAAATGTCTCCAGCTATTAGTTGCATTCTGTAAAACTGATAGGGTCTGCAGTGCTAAAATGGGCAGACAGGGGTAAAATGGATGGTGTCATTTGCGGAAAACCTTAGAATCCTAAACTGTTAAATCAACACTCAAGATTAAGGAGGGTATTTCAAACAGTTGTTGCTAGAAAGAATATTTGAAACGTGATTTTTACGAAATTTATTCGTATTTTTCCTCTGACCCATTTTACGCCAAGGTTACCCATGTTTCCCTTGTAGACCATAATCAGTGTTTGATTAACATGTCAACATATACCGGGTGTCCCAAAAAAAGGTAACGGATTTGGTTGGCTCCAGCAATGTGAATATAGCTTTGATCGATGGTTAATCACTCTCAAAATATTCCTCGATAGTTAACTTGAACATAGATACCTCGTTTGTTGGTATTGGTGCCTTGAGAGCAGAGATATTGATCTGGATAGCTCAAATTTGTACCCACGTGCAAACCAGAGCTTTGGCCTTTTGGCCTAAGCAAATTCTTGATGCTTCTCGAAATTAAAGAACAATAAAAAAACTGCCCATTGGGTGACTGGGGGATGATTTTTGGCAAACATAATGTAATAATATGTAATATTTTTCAAATTTTATGAAGGATATCGTTGATTTATTCGCTGTGTCTCAAGAATTTGCTTAGGCCAAAAGGCCAAAGCTCTGGTTTGCACGTGGGTACAAATTTGAGCTATCAAGATCAATATCTCTGCTCTCAAAGCACCAATACCAACAAACGATGTATCTATGTTCAAATTAACTATCGAGGAACATTTTGAGAGTGATTAGCCATCGATCAAAGCTATATTCACCATAAGCGTACGGGACGAAAAAATTTGGGGGGGCGGCCCAACACAAAGTCTATTGTTTACGAAAACTTTTGCCCGACTTACGTCGGATTTTTGCCCGAGAAAGGCTGATTTTTGTAAATCTTTCCAACGCTGGGGGGGCTGCCGCCCCCCCAGCCCCCCCGCCTCGTACGCTTATGATATTCACATTGCTGGAGCCAACCAAATCCGTTACCTTTTTTTTGGGACACCCGGTACAATAAGATTTAGTTGATTAAAATCAGTCGCATCTTTGTCAAGGTACAATACAAGTGGTTTGATAAAACAGGTTCATCTCAGAATTCTCCAAAATGGGTTCAAATCCCTTGATCAAATTTGCCAGCAAAAAAGCTCCACGACTCTGAAAATTAAACTCGATCGGGCTACCCGTTTCTCTAGGTAAATTGTCGAGTAGACACAGAGCCTGCCTCATTAATTTGGTCATCTGCAACTTTCTTTCAGCCGTTTTTCGTCTGGTTTTTAGTGTCGTAATGTTAAATTGCTACTGAGTTTAAAGAATTAAATTTCACCATCTTAGTTGATACTTTGGAACTGTGAAGACAAAGAAGACCAACTCTTTCAGCTGCCATCAACCAGACTGGATCAACGCGGACTTAAGGCTGGTTCCCACTGCGCTTTCTTCAGCGCCAATTTTGAAAATGCGACGAAAGTTCATCTTGCTCTGGGAACGACCTTTGACTGTAAAGCCTGATTCACACTGGTCGTAAAAATCAAGCTTTACAGTCAAAGGTCGTTCCCTTTGCATGATGAACTTTTGAAGGAAATAATGCACCTAAAATCATGAAAAAATCTCAAAAATTAAGTTGAAGCCTCAGTAAGATGATGGAATTAAAATTTTACAAATTGGTTTTAATAGCTTTTCCTGTACAATTTTTCAAACAGTGGATATATTTTTCTGACTCACCGACTCACTCGGTATAGAAAATCTTCTTCAAAAAATGCTAGCATGATGGATTTTATCTCAACGATGGTTTTTATACCGGTATTTGAGAGGATTTTACTGTATTTTCCCTCGAGAGTGTGATTCCTTGAACAACAGACCAAGTACAAACATCAATCATTTGTGTTCTTCAAGGAAAAATTACAACGGCCTGCAAACGGTATAGAATACAGACTCAGATAAAAATCTATTGATCCTTCGGATTTCATTTAATAATAGTTCTAAATGTCTATATAGTACGAATTACTACATGAGTCTCAGTTTCCGCATTGACTTCAATGACTTCAATGTCAAAATATACCGGGTGAATACAAAATTATCAGCGTTTGCCGAAATATACGAAAAGGAATTATGCATATCGTTCTCGAAATGCTAGACTTGGTCCAAGTCTATTCCGTGGTCTATCAGCGCTCAATAAAACATTATAACTTCTGCGGGGGCGTAAATCGTGACGAGGACGCTGCGAAGGAGAACGCCCCCCGCAAAAGTTATAATGTTTTATTGAGCGCTGATAGACCACGGAGTAGACTTGGAGCAAGTCTAAGAAATGCAGACGATTTCCTTGGAAGCTACATTTGTACATTTGTACAAAATTAAACTCTGTTCAAAGTACAATTATTTATACTGTATTTGTTTGTTTTACATTTGTAAAGGCTTGGAAAAGGACTCGAAAATAAGATATGATTTTGTAAGTTTTCGCCTATGAAACGATGACAAGTTAAGCTCGGATGCTTAGAGACAAGTAACTTATATACGATCTTTTCTTCTAAATCTAAAGCCCAGTCTGAAAGGCCTCAATGTGTTTAAATATATTGTAGTATTTTTTGTCGGCTAAATCTCTTTACATCAACTTTATCTTCTAAAAAGGTACAGACTAACATTTGTTTTTCTTTCCTAGATTCGGTCTTAAATCCATCTCACATTAAATGTCAGGCGAAAATATCCGCGAATAATAACAATCAACGTGATTTGCATTTATTAATTTTGCATTTTCTTAAATCACACCTGACACCTGATAGATTTTAAGTTGCCCTTTCCACTATGAAACAATCTATAATTTTTGAAATTCGTCGACAAATCGTGATTTCACATTTCGGCAAACTCTGCTACTGTTTTTACTCAGCCGGTATAACGGAGTATGTTATCGAATAACGGTGAATTAAAGTGCGCATAACAAGAACTCATGTAATAAGTCTATATATGGATTTGAATTTACGGAATTATCCAACTATACAGAAACGTTTCCCAATAACAACAGTAACAATTAATTTACAATTATACAAACGNGTATTTGTTTGTTTTACATTTGTAAAGGCTTGGAAAAGGACTCGAAAATAAGATATGATTTTGTAAGTTTTCGCCTATGAAACGATGACAAGTTAAGCTCGGATGCTTAGAGACAAGTAACTTATATACGATCTTTTCTTCTAAATCTAAAGCCCAGTCTGAAAGGCCTCAATGTGTTTAAATATATTGTAGTATTTTTTGTCGGCTAAATCTCTTTACATCAACTTTATCTTCTAAAAAGGTACAGACTAACATTTGTTTTTCTTTCCTAGATTCGGTCTTAAATCCATCTCACATTAAATGTCAGGCGAAAATATCCGCGAATAATAACAATCAACGTGATTTGCATTTATTAATTTTGCATTTTCTTAAATCACACCTGACACCTGATAGATTTTAAGTTGCCCTTTCCACTATGAAACAATCTATAATTTTTGAAATTCGTCGACAAATCGTGATTTCACATTTCGGCAAACTCTGCTACTGTTTTTACTCAGCCGGTATAACGGAGTATGTTATCGAATAACGGTGAATTAAAGTGCGCATAACAAGAACTCATGTAATAAGTCTATATATGGATTTGAATTTACGGAATTATCCAACTATACAGAAACGTTTCCCAATAACAACAGTAACAATTAATTTACAATTATACAAACGAATAAAACCAATAATAACTGGAATAAATTAAGATAATGTGATTTTTTATTGATAGTTAATAGTTAAAGGTGACCTGAATTGAAATTTTTTATTTGCAAAAGCCAACAGCCTGGTTGGACAACGAAGAACGTCGTTTTCAGTTCTTTCATATCATGTTTAGTTTTGGAATTATTGCCCATTTTATGGTTGCAGCTTATGACGTCATTTTGCTTGCAAAAAGGCAAGAAAGCAATTGATATCAAGAACATTTCTTATAAAAAAGCCTGAAAACCCAAAGATTTGTCAATGGACTTTCTTTTCATGAGATCTATGACATTTCTGGGCTTGTTTTGTCGCTCTAATATGCTTCGGCAGCAGGTTTAATTGCAAACATAGTCATTGTCGCCAGTATTTATACTCTCTGCCTATACTTTCCTTCTAAATATGCAAACAAAATGACGTCATCACTTCAGAACATCAAACAGCGAATATCTCCGAAACGAAATAAAATATTACAAAACTTTAAACGGTATCATTAATCACACCAGTCAGTCATTTCTTTTTACAAATAAAAATTTTCGCTTCAGGTCCCCTTTAAAGGGTTTGTGAAAGGTTAAAAGCTTGCATTTGCAATGAGCAAAAAAAGTTAAAAATATCTTATTGAAATCAAAGTTGGCCACGTGCCATGAAAAATGCACTGCCAAAAAAGAAGAGGTTTCTGAGTGTTTTTTTTGCTCTATTTATAGACAAGCCTATCATTACACATTCCCTTATATTCACAATGAATGCTTGAAAAAACTAAGTGAAAGTAGGAGCCTAAAACGGCTCCAAGAACAATGTAAAAAATGCGATGAGTTTAAAAACACAAGAAAATTTGTACTAACTACATAACAGCACTTATAAGTAAAACGAATACCGGCTGTTCCAAAAAGGTGTACCGACCTTTGAAAAATCACAAAACTTCGAGTTTACCGCAAGTGAGCAATTTTTTAAGTTCAATGAAACTGAAATTGTGTTTGACATCCCCAAGGAAAATATAATAAAGTTGCTGAAAATAGAATTTTCAAATTTCTAAATTTAGAGGGATGATTTCCTCGTTTCCTCAGACTTTATTGGTGTATCTTTTATCATAATTTTGTTCCATATTTATTGGCATTGTTTTGAGAACTTCCATAACTTTAGCGTAGGTCCTACTCTGCCCAGAACGGCACAACTCCGTAACTTGGATTACCCCCTCCCTCAAACGGTTATCATCAATTCCAATTTTCAGCACCTCTGTCTCCTGTAGGAATGAGATTCTCATTTCCACCAAAAAGAAAATTTGACTATGTTTTCCAAATTGAATTTTAGTGATTTTCAAACGTTAGAAAATATTCTGGGCAACCTGATATAATGACACGTGACATAATTTTATTCGATTTGAGATGCTGTAAGCGAATGCTTAAATCAATTCCAAATTTAAAGAAGCATTTTGACAACTGCCTCGACTAAACTAACAATTTCAAGTAAAAAAGCTTCTTCCCAATGCTTGGCTTTTGCGCCGATCTGTTTTTACTTGAGGATACCATTTTTTTCAACTTCCTAGAATGAAAACACAATTACAACTATCCTCGTATGTTCAAATATATTAATTTCGAGGACCAAAAGCTGTCAACATTCTCACTTCTTAAGCCCGTTAGGCTACATGCTTGTCAATCCAATATTCTAGAATTGCTAGGCAAGGGCGAATTTTGCAAAACAAAGATTCGGATCTATCATATGGCAAAGCGACTTTGGGTTTTCGTTAACAGACTTCACATTTTCTAATCACGCACTCAATCAATCTAAATAAACTGAGAGTTCAAAACATTTCTGCTGGTCGCGCTACAGGTGTTAAGTCCATTCTTGAGTACAGCTTTGTCATCTTAGACTTGAGGCTTTGTAGGAATAAATATTCTGTTTTCTAAATTCGCCCTAGCTAGATTCGTCCTGCAAAATGATCGTTTAAGATAGCTTGGAATTACAACCCCAGTTCTCTCATACGAGGTTTTATTACGATGAAATATCTAATCGAGCTATAATAAATTATCGTAAAATGAAGGTCGATTTCTATTCTTACGATCAGTCGAATCATCATTGTGTTCAGTCTGTGCCAATGGATAATTATCATAACTTGAAAATGGCCTACCTGTCCAATCTTTCCTCGCCTCAAGACCTTTTGCGCTGCAAACGCCTTTTTCCTGTGATTGCAGTGGAAATTTGACAGGCATAGAACAATTATAATCTGAAGCTGACGTCAGTGACCGCTGCATCACGGGTACCCAGTCTAAGGCATTCACGGTGTCGGCAACGACTGTTCTCGGTATCCCTCCGTCGGATAAACAAGATGCACGCTTATCGAAATCAAGATTTTTATCAGGTATATCTACGGAGCGAGATCTTCTCTCTGCAGTGTCCGATAATTTTCGACCATGATTCCCATGAGATTGCAATTCACGACTGCCACGACTCAATAAAGAATGACGAATTTCGGCTGGTTGTTTTCGTCGCGGCGATAATTCCTGGCGATCTTCGACTTTTTCCACAACAATATCATTTATCTCCTCATTAAGTCCTTTGTCGTCATTATTAGGTTTATTTTCTTTGTTAGACAAACTTGCAACGCTCGAGCAATTCCTCGCAATCTCGTCATATTTATCAATCCACATAGAATTCCTGAGAACCTTTTCGTCAATCGGTGAGCCTGCGTTGCTTATTGATTCACCATTTTCGCTGCTCGAGCAGATAACAACGAGTCGATCTACCTCGGCAAGGTTAAGGTCTTTTGAGTCACGTGAGTTTGCCTCATCTACTAAATCCGTCGTCTTAGTTTGTTCAAGTTTTTCTTTGGCGTCTAATTCTTTGTTTGCTACTTCGGATTTTAGGTTAATCGGCGTGTCCGTGCTTACGTCATTTATAACTTCCAACGTTGGCCTATAGTCAGTATCATCCACTGTATGTTGGCTTTCCTCTTGAAGGCTATTTACATTGTCAATAGACTTTGAATTGGCGTACTTCTTCGCTCTGGCTACTTTTGCTATTTGGCACAAGTCAATTTCAGGTGCAGTGCTCGTTCTTTCTAATTCATTGATTCCTCCGACGTAACTAACAAAGCTTGAGGTTCGAATGCCAAGCGGCGATGATATTTCAAGCTTCTTTTTCCTGCCCTTCTTGCTCTGCACTGGACGAATGTTGGGTGCCTGCGATTCAAGTTCTCTGAGGTTAAAGCTGCTTTGGGATCTTGGAGTGGATAACCCAGGCTGGTCTCCAGCATCATAGCTGACTCTACGCTTAAATGTAGCAAGTGAATGTGTTTTTCTGTCCTCCCCGTATGAATCTAGCTCACCGCTAATACTTTTATTCCGTGAAAATAAACCCTTCCAACTTCGTTTTTTAGGTGCGATATCCGATTGATCGACTTTGTTCATTCTTGATTGTAATTTGGTAAAATCAACTGACCCCCGTCTCAACATATTCTGACCTTTAATTTTGCTCCTTGCTTGGGCCTCTTCAAGGGACAGCAGACTTGGTCCAGGTGATATTGGTATTGATGCCGGTATAGTAGGATTTGACGGAGGTCGTGATTTTCTTCGTGGTTTATCAACTACAAATTAAACAAAATTTTCAGAAAAAATGAGATGCAAAACTAAATGTACACTAATCGCATTGTCTCAAATCTCGCTCCAGTTGTTACTTAAAGGCTTCATATCCTCATTCCACTTCGAGGCGTATCTCCAGGGAAGCGTCCGAAGATACGACGTTGATAATCCAAAAATATTGCATCATCATTGCCGTTACAAGGGCGGAAAGCCCGCTCTTTTTTAAACGAGATCACAATTAAAAACTTCTTAAAAAGGTTCTTTCAAAGGTTGAGAAAAACTTGAAAAATTTGCAGCACAATCTTGTGCCTACAAAGAGATAGCAGCAGCGAGAAAGTGTCCTTGGCTGCTTTAAAACTTCCATTTCTATTAGAAATTCAAGACAAAATTGTGGAGATTATGAAAAGTTTCTTGTTATGTGTTTTTGAAAGCAACAAATAAAAAAAAATCATGCTATTTGCACTACTGGCGATAATCCAAAACATTTGAAAATATAGTGCATGTAAGAAAGTAAAATTACCTCCATCAACTTTCTGTTCAGGTTCAGATATCTTATTGTTTTCTTTAAGTCTTGCTCTTGCTTCTGTAAGTGAGATGAGCTTTGGTGGGGAAGAGCCAAGTCTTTCTAAATGTCCCCGATCAAGCACGAAGTCTTTCGTATAACCTGTGATTAAAAGAACTTTCTGCGATTAACAATTTTCAATGATAACTATAAGCAATAAAGAATTTTTAATTCTTTTGCAATTTGCTACTTCTGAAATTTACGGAAAATCAAACGTGAAAAGTAACCGAGAGTGACCAGCGGTCCCAGGAAATTTTTGAAAAATGTCTATCTCCCAAAAATACTTAAACTAGGTGCCATATAACGTCGCTTTGGTTGAAAAATTATAACAATTTTGCGTGCCCTGATAAACAATTTAGTGCAAGAAGTCCAAAGCCGTGAATTGAAGCAAAAGAATAATTTTCGTTAAACAAGCTCGACAGCTCTTTATGCCAAAAATGGTTAGCATAGGAAGCAATTCGTTCCAACGCAGAATCTAAGACAAACAAAAAATAGCAAGATAAAGCGCTACGTTCGCTCAGCAAAATAGATATAGTGATACGAGCTAATGAGAATTGGCTAGGGAAAAAATTACCGTAAAAAGAAGCCCCTGGTGGGCTTAAAAGAGAGGGGGGATTAGAGAGGGGGCATATTTACAAAGTCAAATGACAAGGCTATACGCGATCAAGTTTTAGGTCCCTTTCCTCATATTTTGCGATCAACATACAATTTTGCGAGTCAAATGTACAAATTCAACGCAGGTTTAATCCCAAACCATATCAAAATTGACATCCAAACTTGTTTCAGCTAAATAAATGGAAAATCTTCGGTAACCTGTCGCATTTGATATTAGTGCGTTGTTAAACATAGAGCGGGCTTATTGAAAATTTTGGCCTAGAAGGGAGGGGCTTATTAGAGAATGGAGCTACATAGAGCTTTCGCAGTATTCTTTTAGCAAGCCAGACAGAGTTGTACAAGTGCAAAATTGAAGAAATTCGTTTCAATACACAAATGCAAAACTGTGCAACAAAATTGCAAAGGAGTGCAAGAAAGAAGCGAGGACAAAATATGATGTTCGTCGAGAAAGCTACACAGAGTTGCCGCGGCTGCTGAAGGTTTGTTTGGGAGCATTTCGTTCAAATGCACCAGTGCATTAAAATTGCAAAACAGCACAAAACAGAAGTGAAGAAAAAGCATAACGATAGTTGAGAATGCTAGGCGGAGTTGCCTGGGTTGCAGAAAGTTAACTAGAACAGAGATTGTTTCAATGCAAACTGTTGCAAAAATGGAAAAAAGTGGAGTGGGAATGGTGTAAATAGAGAAGATTTCTGTTTGATATCAAAACCAATAGGCACTCGCTATTACAACTAGGGTAGTATATCAGCGAAAAAAAATAACAGTACAAAAGTAAAATACTCACCATTTTCAGTAGCAGGGACTGTGATGTCATCAGTTTCGGGGTAGAATGCAATGGCAGCAGATGCAAGATTCTTGTCGAAAAATATGCCGACATTCTTTAGAAGGTATTCAACGATAATAGCTTGGTTTCTGATATCTAGCAGTGCTGCACCTCCTGGGTCCTTCACATTTGGTCTGAAATCAAATCATGTTACTTGTTACAATTACAAATATTAACTTTGGTTGAAATAACTATTTTGTTTGAAATGTTTCATAGACGGAGGTGCGATTAAAACGAAGCAATGTTTTTTCAAGTCTAGCGGGTGAGTAAAAAAAAACACACGACGTTCGAAAAATTACTGCTCCCTGAATATCAAAGCAACAATGCTGGCAAATCTCTTGTTTAATAGCTGATATGTTTAATTAGATATACAAATTTCCCTGACTGAAATCGGCCACTCCGTTCTGAAATTATGAGGGATTTTCTCGAGAAATCTACTCCAAAAAGTATCAAAAACGGCTAAAAATGATGATCAAATTTCGTCAGTTTTCCAGTCTCACAGCAATGACTTGAACACGTTTTAGCACGAGTTATCCTCTTAGGAGGATGGAATCTCCTTCAACAAATTTACTACACTAGTGGGGATGACTTTTTCATTCTCCCAAAGGATAAGACTTGCTAAAACATGTTCAGGTTATAGCTGTAAAGCAGAATTATTATGGAAACTTGATCGTGATTTTGGGCCGTTTTTTAAGGTTTCTCGAAGAGACTTTCTCGAGAAAATCCCTTACAAAAATAGGTACGGATTGATCGATTTCAGCCAGGAAAAATTCTGAAAGATAATTTACCAAGTCGGTTATTAAACAAGATCTCAAAATTTTCTGTTGCTTTGATATTCACGAACAATTAGTATTGTTCGCTGGAGTTTTCGATTTATTACGACCAGTTGGACATAGTAATCTTTCAAATGAGGTTCTAATGCAGCTTTTACTATATGGTGATAAAGATTTTTCAGATGACCTCAATAGAAATGTTCTCCACTTAACTCTACAGTTCATCCAAAAAACTGGTCGGTTTGATTAAGATCGTTCCAACTTTGGATATGCGCCACGTAACCACAAAGTCACCGTTGGTACAAATTTTTCTTTTCCATTTGTAAAGTCTGTTGAATATTAGATGGCAAGGCCGACAAAAAAGACTTCAAGAGAGGTTTCTCTACCAGTGACTTTTCTTTTATCACTAACTTGGCTTGGACATCTAATGTGAAATAGACTTAGGTATTTAATCGTTTGTAGTAATTGCGTATATTTGTATGTAGTTTCTTGTTTCTTTTTGTTCTTATTTGCTGTACGTTTTTTCATGTAATGGCCGCGGGGTAGTCGTAGTTTTCTGCTCCTCGTTGGTATCGTCCTTGTAGTATTGTAGAGTAGATTTTAAGTAGTGTAATCCGTAATATGTATTGTAAAATTTTTAATGGAATGCAAAAAAAAAAAAAAAATTAGTATCTCAAACGGTGTGCATTTTGTTCTGACTCACCCGGCATATGTGCAGGTTCTGTTATCAGCAATGAAAGGTATAGGGTTTGACCTCGTTGAATTCCAACAACAAATTAAAATACCAGCGCAGCTGGACCCAAAGTGAAGTTCACAAAATGGATGTTTTGTAGTTAAACGACCTTACCTGTTTAATTATTAAAACGTCTAAAGAATGAGACAATCAGCAAGTCAAACAGAGTTTTCAAACTCCGCTCTTTATCATCCAGTGACCCAGGCGTAGTATTGGCGATTGACCAAAGTAACAATATTTTGAAATTGTTAATGGATAAATTGATTGTAAGCATGGTGCATCAACACTGTCATTCAAACCTTTATTCAATATTTGAACACTATTTACAAATAAATGGGCAAGGCGGCTTTTCTGACCATAATTACCAACATCAGATATTCTAGAAGCAGATGTAAGATATCTAACGGGTGACCTAGTGAAAAGTGAAACATATAAAAAAATCATAAAAATTTGATTATGTCACCAATCTTTAAATCAATTTTTGTTTATTTGCATCAAGGACCAAACGAATTTGATAGATGATCGATCCCTTATTTCTTCAGGACAGCGATGATGAAATTGCAGCATCAAAAACCTATCTTGAGTAATATGCAAAGGATACAAACTTAACTTGATAATATCTTTTATGAGCACAATTTCACACAATTTCGAAGCCATTTCAAGACTTTGCAATATGGCTGAAAACAATTTTGTCCGAAGTAATGTTCACTGTCAGTAATATAGTCAAATTTTGATGGTTTTTCAAATAGTTTCCCTTTTTTGGTCACCCGGTATGTGTATAAAGAGCCTTTATTTCATGGAAAAAACATTTAATTAAGGTGCCATCTCCTTGGTCAAAGAATTAAACGTTATAATTCACGCATCAAATTTTGTTTGGTTCCGACTAGAAAGTCCTTTTCTTGACGAAAAATGAGAATGAAACGTCCAACTCTAACTAATTTATAGTCACCTTGAATTATGAAAGAACTTGAGTAAATAAATTGCGGGAGAATTTTGCAGAAAGTCACTTTAACAAGCCCGCATAAATGTGAGGAGAGGGGCAATTGTGTCCTCTCCTTCTCGTGTGGCTGGTTAGCAACTTAACTGCTATGGATCGTTTTAGGCTAACAGGATTGACGAGATGAAACGACCTTGTCAGAGTGTCTCATCATTACCAGGGCGAGTGGTGTCTCTCGGTATGATGCGTTTTTAACCTTAGGCAACTGAGCCTATTTTGTTTTATCTTTGGAGCAGATATCATTACCAAAACAACCATAAAATGAGCTAAAAGCAGCACCATGAACAAGGAATACAATCGCAAAAGCAACAAATTAAAGCTTTTGAATTTTACAGAGCCCGATTCATTTGGATTCAGACTGTAGTTGATTTTCGCATGGTATGAAAATGGCACCTCTTCTCAGACGAAGCTCGCAAAGCATGATGGTTGGCATACATTCTTTAAAAGATGCTAATGATGAAGAATATGCACGGTTCGAAGAATGGGTTCTCACTTGTATAAAGAAACACGGTTACAAAAGGAAACGAAAATTCACATGTTATCGAGAAAGCTCTTACTTGAGTAGATTTGGTGCCCAAACTATTGCAATATTCTTTTCATTCATACTTGTGATGCTATTGAAAGATGCACATTTCTCCAGATGTCGTAACAGGAATTCAAGTGTTCTGTAGAAATAAAAGAACCAAAATTATATCATCAACATCTCGTGACATACAAACAATCCCCATTTAGAGGATTTTGTTAAAAACAATCTCCGTGAATCAATTAAAAATAATTTGTTCACCGTTTCTGGCGTGAACACGAAAAATTGAGTAAATTCAAAATGATGATGTCATACCCTCTTTTTGGTATTCATACAGACGGCATGACGTCACAGCAGCGTTGAAAACACGACGCCAGCTTGTTTTGTGGTAAATCTTCAGACAATTTCTATAGGTTTCTGTAAATCCCAGTGCGACGCTATGTTTTGTAATGGCTTTATTTACCCAACTCTGATTTTCGAACGTGCAATGATAAAGTCACGTGATATGTTGTCTGTATGAATACGAAGCTCCCAATTATCTTTAGCAAGCAGGACGTAAACAAGCAGGAGCAGAAACGGACGAGAACAAAAATGGAGCATTATGTACTGGGACATAAAAATTATAGAAAAGCAAATTTGAACAAATAAGAAATGTCGGCCAAAAAAAATGCTCTTTGATATAACCAAACAAAAAGAGGTTTGAATATTAAAAACAAAGCTAAAATTTTGTTGATCTTTCAAACGCCGAAATTTCATCAGGCTTTATCAAGGAAATACTTTCAAAACATGTACCGGGTCACCCAATAAAAAGTGAAAATTTTCAAAAATCAACAAAAAATGATTATTTTACCAACCATTAAATTTTTTTGTTTGAAAGATCAAATCAGTTTCTGGGATAACCTTTATTTTGGGATAACCTTCATAAAATCGTAGCTTGAAAAACCATCTTTTGACCAATAGTTTTGTACAAAATCTTGTATTTTCTTTATTTCCTAAGAAAAAGTCACTTTTGTGATTTCATGTGAAAGTTTGAATTCTAGATGATAAAAGAGCTTCATCACAAAGACAAGGGCAAACAAACTGAGTGGTTCGACACGTTAAAAATTCAGTTTTATGATGAACTCCTGCAGATTCATAGTATGCATCAAAACCAGGTTGCTCACAAAAGCAAAAATGTCCTCAAGTGCTAAGTTACACTTAGAGTTTGCAATATCTCTTAAAATCAATTTGAAACTTGACAACTATTTACCAAAAGAAATTGTCAAGATTGGCAACACAAATTTTAGTGATTTTTCAAAAAGATTCACATTTTTTTGGGTCAACCGGTAGATCACAGCTCTTACCTGTAATGTGGAGGAGGAAGTCGCTGAATAGCATGGTGGAATGCCACAGTACGTTCGGTGTCATCAGTTTTTCGCATAGCGGCCTGACAAAATGAAATGCAATGACATTAAGGCTTGGTAAATGGCAACAATATTAGTAGTACCGCGTTTGCCTACCAATTTTGAGATTAGTTGTTTGAATTCCCCCCGCTCTGCTCTCTGCCAAACCCTGCTACCAGAGTGCTCTCTTTAATAGACCTTTTAGCTATTCTAAAAAGAGTTTTAATCGAACGATATTTTGATACATTTTGTAGATTTTTCGAACGTAAACAAAAGTGATAGAAGCTCTAACGCAACTCAATCGAACCCTTTCGAATAAAAATGTATAAAATATCGCTCGATCCAGACGCTTTTGTAGAATAGGATAGAATAGAATAGAATAGACTAGTTGCTCTGCCTTTCTAGGCCATTGTTCTAGCGTGGTGAGATAGCTCAGTAGGTGGAGCACGTGCCTAGACAGCAAGGTGTCCCGAGTTCAAAGCTCGATCTTACCGTATTTTCCAACATTTTCCCTTTGGCGAAGAATTAGTATCAAAGTGCAGTAAATAAATGGATTACAAGACGATTATAGACCTATCCCCTGTCTCTTCTTCAGTTCAATAAAACAAAGGAAAAACCATTGACCTCCTTTGCAGTTGAATTTTGATTCTCAAAGGGATAATCTACAATAAACAAAATAAATCTATAAGAGTTGCTAATAATTCAAATTGCTCACCATAAATTTATCATAAAGTTCATATGTTAGAAGTGGATTGGGAAGTTCCCTGTTGAAGAAAATAAAACAATTAGTGTCATCAATAAAAACGTTGATTTTAGAAGTTCAACCTTGGCACTCTTGATCGATTTATTCTCCTACCAGCAAAAAAGCAGCAGATACAAATCCGTGGAGCATGAAAGCTTTATTCAAACGTGTGTTGCCAGTTTCTACTCAAGCAATGGCCACAGCCAAAATGCGATGTTCTATATCTTTTCACGCCTCTTAAAAGTTGCGCCGTAACACTTGCCTGAGGGAACACAGATGCTTAAAGGTAATGTGTCCATATATAAGGCCAGCGTATATCCAACCTGTCAACAATCTTCAAATTCTCGGCAAATGATTGGTTGCTATTCAAACTGATCACATGAATAGAGAAAATTGCTGCAATGCGTGATTGAAAAGAAATTTTAATTGATCACATGCCTTGCTCTGGGAGGCCTACTTGTATGGACACATTGCCTTTAACTCTGCAAGGTACTAATGGGGCAAATCTTAGTAATAAGAATAATAAACTGAGGTTTAGCTGTTTGGGATTAGTATTTCTCCACACATCGAAGGTGTAATGTTTGTTGGAATTTGTCTCTGCATGTAAAAGGCCTTGAGAATGGCTCTCATTGGTCGTAGAGAGTGAGTCTATAGCTTTAAGATCGTTGATCAGGATGTTTACGGAGGATGTGATATGATTCGAAAACAACATTTTGCTGGAATAGAACATCTTACTGTCGTTTAGAAAATTTAAGCCTTTTGGTAATAGGTATGATAAAGATAGATGTCAAAATAGCTTTGTTAAGGATTCTTTCTTGCTTGCTGCTTTCATCGGATTGTTTTATGCTCTGTATTATGACGAACTTACCTAAAATATGTTTTGAGAAGTGATGAAATGCAATGAATGTCGTGTAGATATCGGTTGTCTTTTAGATTTGGTGGTTCTTCGTTGTCGAATGCTAGTCTGAAAGAAATATATTAAATAAACTACATTAATCATAACCTCCCTCAGTAACCATATGAATTTACAAAATAATTAAAAAATACATAGCAAAGTTTTTGAGCCATCTCGATCTTCGATCTTTATCAATGAGTTCTAAAAAGAGTTAACTGATAAAGAAACATCCCTTCAGTAACAATATAAATACATAAAAGAATTTAAAGAAATCATTATAGCAAAATTTTTGAGACATCAACGAGCTCTAAAAAGGACACAAGAAACAAACTTAAGTAGTAGTGCGGCATGAAAATTCAAATTAATCATCTCTTCTGATTTCCGAGTATGCTTCAATACGAGGTAGCTTCTGGGGGCGCGGGCTCCCACGGGTTCGAACCCATTTCAAGACATTGCAATAGGCCTTAATAGGCCTACAAACAATTTGGTCCGTAACTCAAATGCACATAAACAAATTTTGATGATCGGTAATATATTCAAATTTTGATGATTTTTCAAAAGGTGTAACTTTTTTTTACTCAAAAATACATATACTACCGGGTGTCCCAAAAAATAGTATACAGATTTGGTTGACCCTAGCGATGAGAATTTAACGTGAATCAATCCGAAAACATTTTAAAAACATACCTCGATGGTCAACTTAAACATAGATACCTTGTTTGTTGACATTGGTGCTTTGAGAGTTGAAATATTAATCTTCAAAGGACAAATTTTCCTCCACCTCCAAACCAGAGATTTTTGGGTTTTGGCCTAAGCAAATTTTTGCAGCACAGTGAATAAGTCAACAATAGACTTGAGAGAATGTGAAACAAGAGGAGAAAAATTAAAACCTGCTCAACAGATGCGTTTTACAAAATATGATTTAGTTGACATTTATTATCAAGGGAGCTCCGAAGTAAATTTCGTGTTGACTTATTCACAGTGCTTCAAGAATTTGCTTAGGCCAAAACGCCAAAGCTCTGGTTTGGAGGTGAAGGCGAATTTGTCCTTTGAAGATTAATATTTCAACTCTCAAAGACTCAATATCAACAAACAAGGTATCTATGTTCAAGCTGACCATCGAGGTATGTTTCAAAAAGGTTTTCGGATTGATTCACGCTAAATTCTCATCGCTAGGGTCGACCAAATCTGTATACTTTTTTTTGGGACACCCGATATGAGAGGGCTGCAGGACTACATATTCCTTTTTCTGAAAAGACTTGATTTTTCTGTCTTGCTGCACACCATTTCCTAGATGTCTCCAAACAACAAAATACTACAAAAATTTTGAACATACCTAAGCCGTTGCATGTTGGATGTGATGCCAGACAATCGATAGATGCCATCGACGATACCATGTTCTTCGATGACAGAACTGCACATTTCAAGCACCAAGGGAACTGCAAAACAAATACAGTTCATAAGTGAATATTCCAATAAATATGCAATAAATACATTGCAGTACAATAAAATATTTTTGCGATGAAGCCCGATAGCTAATTCAAACGATAACTTTTCTAAATAAGTGTTTTGGTCCACTTTAGTGACTTGTGACGTCACTCGCTATGTCTAAGATATTTGCGAGAGCTGTCGTGCAAACGGGGGCTCATCTTCCTAACTAGCATATTATCCACCCCCAGTAGAAATTCTGCCATCATATTGTTAACATGGCCTTGTACTGTTGAATCTAAAATATAACATGTCGGCGCATGTTTGATTTTGTAACAAATGTTCACCGATAGTAGAGCAAATGAATTCTGTTTTTCGGTAAAGAATTTTGAATATTTTTGAAACTATCTTGCATATTGCTTTGAAAAGGGAAGCCATAATGAAATATACTGAAGGCGTTTTTCGTCTGGCGCTCCTCATGATTTAAAACGTCAGATTGCAACCGAGAGCTGAAATGACACTTTTTATACTCATCTGAGTTTCGAAATAAGCCAACCCGAAACATCGTAAGCCTGATTAGCATTATATGTCAACACCGATCAGAGCCTCGGTAACTGGACGTCGACCAATGAGCAGCGAGAAATACATGAAGAGTCTAAATTTCTTTTTGGCCTTGAAATGCACGCCTTTAAGGTCATCTGGTATCCAGTCGATGGGATTTTCCGAGAGGGGGAGGGGGATTTTACACAATAAAAGGTTACTCGAAACTTTCTATTCAAATTCAAAGCAAAGTTTTTTCTCGTAAAGAATTAGAATTCTTTACGGTTTGGAAAATTCCACTGCCTTGTCAGCCTTTAGGTGGAATCAGCCTTTAGGTGGAAGCGGAACGCGAGCACAAATGATTCGAAAGAATTTCTCGCTCTAACAGTCGACATAGGACATGCTTAAAATAATCAAAGTTTGATACTCATCAGTTGAGAAATTGCGGTTTCAACGGATTTAACAAAACTCTTTCTCAGAGTGTCAAAAGAATAAAGAGTTAATTGCATCTGATGCCACAAAACAGATGTCTGTCAATGCTTTAAATTTTGTGGTAAATTTCGTTAACCCCACTATCTAGCTGAATGATACAACGCTGAAGTATTGACAAGATGCTGAAGGATTTTATCAGATTCAATTTACAAATTAATATTAGAGTAGTACTGCAGGGTGTCCCAAGAAAGCTGTCCCCCGTTTGTGTGGCTGCTGTGGAGGAGCTGTGACATCAATTTCCTGTTTTTTACACAGTTGCATAGCATAGCCTTCAACTTAGAGTTTGAGACCTTGTTTGAGTCAATCTGACAAGTGGTTGCTGATTTATGGCACGGGGAAGGCAAAATATATGGTTGTTTCAAAAACGGCACTTCCTTTGTTCTCCAGCAATGTCAAAATCTAGTAAACATTGAAAGAAAGGTTTTTAGCGTTGCGTTTGATTTTTTCTGCATTTATAAAAGGATTGCTAGTGTTATTTATCTATAAGACAACACTATTAACCTTTTTACAAGTGTAGACAAAATTTGAATACAACGCTAGAACTCTTTCTTTCAAAATTTACTAGATTTTGAAATTGGGGGAGAACAAAGGAAGTGCTGTTTTTGAAGCAACGATACATTTTCCCTTCCCCGTGCCATAAATCAGCAACCACGTGTCAGATTGACTCAAACAAGATCTCAAACTCTAAGTTGAAGGCTATCCTATGCACCTGTTTAAAAAACAGGACAATTGATGTCACAGCTCCTCCATAGCAGCCACAGAAACGGGGGACAGCTTTTTGGGACACCCTGTACATCGTTTAGGCTATGGCATGGGAGGATGAATTTTACATGAAATGTAAGTAGAAAAACGTAATCGATCTTTTAAACTTATGAAAACACCTTTCAGCTCCAAATAATAATTGCCAAATAAGGTTTGCTCAAAGTAAGTTTCCCACAAGCTAACCCTCTTTCTTGCAGGAATAAAAAAGCACGCATGTCTGAAATTGATCTGGTCCTTTAAACAATCGCACATGAACAAACTAATCAGTTACATAATTATACTTTTGTGGATTTTCAAAATGTTGTAATTTCATGTTCTAAGTGGAGTTTGAAAGGAGACAGTCAAGTCATATACAACATAAGCTTTATGGATACGAAAGACCTAACTATTCGTGACCTTCAGTATGGTAATGACGGGGTTTAAAAAAGAATCCATCGTGTTTATCGTCTTGTGATCAGCTGTCCAAAACATGAATGATCAAAATGACTGAAAACACTTACGTTCTCTCCTTGCGCTTCCAAGATGCTCTCCCAGGTCACACCCGAAGGTGCGTTCCCTGTAGTGAAGAAATGTAGGAGAGTTTAATAGACAAGCAAATCGTTGGTCTAAAGAAAACAGATAACAATAAAGCGAACAACTCCAGCACCCTTGAAAGTGCAGGACGACTAAGTTGTGAAGACGGATCTCCTAGGTATAGTGCTATACAACCTTCATACTTGAAAATATCCGCGAATAAAAACATCTAATCTATCAGCACCTGACATCTAATGTGACACAAACGTTAGTGTGGAAGGTATTACCTTTTCCATGCGTGCCCAGCGTTCTAGCAGGGCAACTATTTCCCCATTCAACACAAATTAATTTTTGCCTACAAACGGTAAAATCATTTCATGGAAAATTTCTACTATGTTGGTTCGCAATTCTTACACGGAGCGTGATCATTAAACAGAAACTTCACAGCCACGGGCTGTCTAAATGCTGATGCCACGGCTTGCAGTGTAACATTTGCATAAATGTCTGAGACTATTTTTGCAGCAAGGTAGGCCGATGCAATTGGAGGAAAGTCGAATCGAGGCAGAAGTTGTATGTCAATGGAATTATATTGGCAGGTTAATGCTTATTAATTTAAGAAAAATTAAAGACCTATTGCTAGCCATGATCCTTTGCGAGCGGAATGAAAGTGAAAACGAATAGAATTTAGGCCAGAAACGATTTTCGTATTATATGAAGTCGTGTCTGGGCCCGCAAAGTATCATGGTTAGCAATGGGATATTTAAATCAATAGCAAACATTACGGAACGAGAGAAACATCGGGAAACTAGCGCTTCCCACGCCAAACGATTCCTATATCTGCAAATGCTTGAGATGCAGGCGACCAATTTCATCAAATTAATTATTTACAAAATAGAATGCATGTCTTTACAAATCACATTATCAATATTGAGAAAATTCAAGAAAAACATTATACACTGCAATTTTGTATGATCGGAAAGAAGATCAAATCATTTCATACGCTAGATATCATAAAAAATTCACGAGCTTCCTCTTATTTACATAAAGAGCAGCCCGATAGTGTCGAACTCTAAATGTAATTTATGTGCAAGCCTGATTGAATTTGTGATTTGAAGAGCACAGACGTCAAATCTTTTGAAACGCTGGTTAAAATGGTTGTCTGAAGTCTGTCTCAAATTAGATGTGTCACAGGAGATTTGCGATAACGCAAAATTGCTTATGCAAAACTCTGCGATGTTTTCATTCGCGGGAATTTCAAGTGACATCAAATTTGCGACAGACATCAGTCTTTCTTTGGATTGCATGGCGTGAAAAAGGTTCTTCAGGCGCCTTTGTGGTGCTTTTTTATACCTCGATTACTTTCAAACTTCTAGCCCTGTTATTTCTCAACTGGTTTTGAGGCTGCGACGTCATAAACTTAATAAATCGCAAGCTAGGAAATCGACAGACCTGCTCTTGCAAAAATACTGTAGATCTTTATAAATAAACGTTTTCGCGAAAATTTTACCACCTTCCCTCCATATTTTAATTTGGTAAACTTTACATGAATTCTTTTCAAAAAAGAAAAGGGCGAAGAAAATTCTTTTCCCACGCCGAGCAAGGGATATTATTGAGATACTTGAAAGAAACGAGAAACGAGCAGATATGCCGCAAGCGTCGGTTGAACAACTTAAAAAAGCTGACACAGTCGAGTATTGAGTTAAAAGCGCTGATCAACCGTCGATTTACTCCTCCTCAGTGAAAACTTCTTCTACAAAGGAACTATTAATGAATACATGTAACTTGAAAAATAATCAAGATATTAAAAATCGCCACGCTGCAATTATTCTGCTGCTCAGTTTGTTTCACGCTACAATTATCTGGAGTACAGTGCTATTCTGGCAGCAATTACGTAGACGATTTCCGCAAACTAAGACTGCGTTCACACGATAGCGGCACGATTTGAAAACGGTGAAAAATGTGACGGATAGGCCACGAAAACGTTCACACGAAAACGGCACAGTTTTTGCCAGCAGATTTTGAAAACGGAACTCTAACCGGCGCATTTTGAAAACGGCATCGTGTGAACACTCGAAAACTATGAGAACGGAACATTTTTCGACGCTTTCAAAACGAGGCTGATCGATTCTTAAGATGTACGTACATTTCTTTGGCATCAAATTCTTGGGGAGATTGCAACGAGTTTTTTTACCGTCAAACTTCCTACCGTTTTCAAATTGTGCAGGTATCGTGTGAACGCTAGCTAAAATTTTACTACCGTCACATTTCTCACCGTTTTCAAAATGTGCCGGCATCGTATGAACGTAGTCTAATAGTAACATAAAACCAAAACGCATAATCAAAAGCTGGAAATTCTCTGAGGTAGTACAAAATCTTGGAAACTTTGTTCAGTAACAGTGGCATTTGCAAAAATTTAAGTCCGACGCTAACTGAAAAATTTCCGAGAAGACAAAAGGCGAAAAAAAATGAGCACGTAGCAAGGTTAAAAATCCATTCTTAAGTTTTCTTGCGGGGAATAACAAAAAGCATGTTCAATAATCACAAGCTATTCTCTCTTTGAATCTGACCTCACAATTTGCTGTTTCCCGTGTCAGACGAATAAATCTATAATCAAAGTTAAAATGCAAAGTATGGTATGATTGAAATGGTTGTTTTAAAGCTCAGCAAGTCAAATTTTAGGTGAATGTTTTGTAACAAAAGGCTATAGGTACGTAGGAGTATCTGTTATACGTTGAGCATTGAATGTATGCATTAAGCAAGACATTTCGGTGAGGTATAATTTCAGGGAAAAAATTGGAACTGAAATTTAAAATCAGAAAGCAAAATACAACTTTCGGAAATTTTCAAAGATTTTATTGAGGTTCCAAAACTTCTGTACAAGACATATCTTATGTCATGTTGAAAGAGTATAGATCACAATTACCGTTTTTTAATTCTATTATCAATTCGTTCTTGGTTAGCAGTCTTCTGATTTCAATCAAACTTTTCTCAACATTTCACCAAAATTTCGGAAACTTTCACAGAACTTGGATTCACAGAAATAAATTAACGAAATTATTTGCACCAAAGCTTCTTGCAACTAATGCAGGCGCCACGCTATTTCGATTTTTCAAGAGAGATTTTCAGATTTTAAAAGTGTGGAATGACGATAGCCAAATAAATTTGTTGGCAACGTTGGACAGTAAACTAACCTCAAAATTCCAGTCTGCATTAGCTCGTCCTTGCTGGGTCTAGATCTGAAGAAATACCTCAGGAACGAGATGAATTTCCCACGTCTTTTGCTGACTGTAAAAGAGAGAAATGATTTGCTTAGCAGGTACGCAATCAAGACATCAAACTGCAGGACGAATCGCTAAAAGCAGCCTCCCGTCTCAAGACAGTTATTTCATAATTCATATAAAGACTGCGTTATGAGTTTGACAACGACGTAATTCCTATCTTCAACACAAGTGGGTCGACAAGACTGTTGCTCAAACAACCTAAAAGAGGGATAATCCTCTTCGGAATAAATTAACGCTTTATGGTGAAGAGTTTGCTAGATTCGTTTTATCTTAAGGGCATATGACAGATAAAAATGGCCAGAATTTGGTGATAGAAAATGCTATTGTGCTGGAGTTGGGTTAGTGATTCATAGTTTAGGGTTGAATGACGGGTAAACCACAGAGGTTAGGGTTAGTTACTGGCAAACAGAGGACAGTTAGTCCTTGATAAGGGCTATTGATATTAATCACTAACCGATCAAACAGCAAACCAGAAGCGTGCAAAAGTGGACCCAGAAAGGGAGGTTGTGGAAATAGAGTCATTGCTTGAGCATGGGGCGTCGTATGTCTTTGGCTGATGGCTAGTTTCAACTCTCTTATGAATCCGGACATAATGGAATATAATTTTTCAATTTGGTCACATTTTGGGGACTGGGACCAACTTTGAATTTTATTCCTAAATATTAAATTGGAAAAGTAGGGAATTCTTTCTTTTACCCGAAAAGCACCAGGATATTTGGACGATGGTAACAAGTCGTCAGTTATTTTCACATGATTTTCGGTTCCCAAGTTATGGCCCAATTTAACAATTTTTGGTTGATATTCACTTCATAGCTATCGTTGTAATTGTATTATATACAGCTATCAAATATCCCCAAAACGGTATATGTTCAGCTCAAATCATTGCTGTCATAAAGTAAATTGGCTAAGCGGCTGACTATAAGCAGTTTTCAGATATCTCATATCATATTATCAAATATATTGAAATTGCAGTCATAAAAATGAAATTTTCAACAAATCATGAAAGATTGGACGAGGATAGCGTTTCCTTGGATACATATACATCTATGGATTTGATTCTTATTGTATCTTCTGAAAAATTTCATAAAATTTGCCCGTGAAATTTTCACGAAGACACATGAGATCCTCTAACGATAAAAACAACGAGAATCGAGGAACCTTTTGAGAATACGCAAAATTTAATAATTGTAAGAAACATTCAAAACCGGGTCAATTTCTTAGTCTCTTTCTCTTCCGAAAAATACGCCTATACGGCAAAAAAAAAGCGTGGAAAATTGCAGGAAGCTGGATTTACAGAAACCCAAGCAAATCTCTTTGAGTGGAATCGTCAAGACACAGTCTTCAGTCATTTAAAACAGTCGATATATCTACACTTTGCAGCTGCATTGAGAGCCAGGGGGTGGAAAAGAAAAAAAATGAATAGCAAGCGTAGTACAGATTGTTTTGAACTTTTCATTTAACCAACAACCATGGGCTTTAAGAAACACGAGTTGTTCTATCCTACAGCTCTTGATTCTTCCTGTGTCCCTGTACCCATGAAGGTTGTTGTTGTTGTTGTTGGTTAACAAGGCACAAGGAATACCGGGTACGAGGAACAAAACTGAAGTAGGAAAGAAAAGATTGCGTTTCTAAAGCCATACAACAACCTGAAAAATTATAGAGCACTTGAGAATTGCCTTGAAAGAGAAACTACTAAAAGCTTTTTCGTTACACATTACTGTTCTGAAGAGAAATGTCTGATATCAAGATGAAATGTGAATCCATATCAAGTCGTGTTTGAAAAGAGAAAATCAGAAAAAATGAGCAGACAAAGAGGCATACATCTGTTACGATTATATAGCTGTAAAGGTTAACACATGGGTATGAGCTGCTGGAACTGTTAGATTTCATGAAAAATAACACCGCTTCTACATAAACGTGCAGAAACCATGCAGCAAAGTATATTAAGAGGGCTATAGCAAGAAGATTAAAACTATTCGACCTGACATTGTATCATTTAGCCTCCAATACATTAAGAATTGAACTTCAAACAACTTAATCCATGCCTTTTCCGAAAGAGAGATTTATAGGAACTGCTCTTTACTCTAAATCTTCAAAAACAACGGCGATTTAAGAACGATTTTTCATTTTACTTGTCAAACTTCTCTGAAAGAGTCTTTAAACACTGTGAAAGCATGATAGTTATCTCTAATACATTGGCCTTTAGCATTGCTGTCGATCGCAAAATCTCGGTTAAAATTCCTGAAAACAAAAATTTCGTTCATCTACCTATAAATAATGTATGGGAGTATCTCGAGGTTTGCCCTCAGATCATGGGCGTTAAGCAACGAGGTAGTTATTCCTACAAAATATTTTTCCTCCCTGTGTCACTATGCCCGTTCCTCCCTGTGTCCCTATGCCCGTGAAGGTTGTTGTTGTTGTGCCTGGTTTTCCTTGTTTCCCTGTGTTCTGATTTGACGGAACAACAACAACCTTCACGGGAATAGGGACACAGGAAGGAACGGGCATAGGGACACAGGGAGGGAAAAAAATTTGTAGAAATAACTACCGCGTTTCTTAACGCCCATGCTCAGATCATCGACCCTTGGTTGGTCATAGTGCCGAGATCTTCATTAAATAATACAGGCTATACCGGGTGCGAAATAAACATTCACATTTGATTAGCAGTGGAAAATCATGTACTAAGTTTGTCCTAAAATGTACTCATTTAAGACGCAAAGCCTTGTGTGTTTTATCTTAACCGTAGCTCGAATCATCTATTAGAAAATTCTCATTTCTTCTAACTTTTTCCTTTCGGCGTCCCCTTGTTCACACTGCTTCCATAGTTTAGTCCGTTTCTTTCATATTTCCTTTGGACATGCCCAAGTCTCACTTTCTTTACTCAGTCGTACTGTAAAAGGCGCTGCCCGGCCCAGTCCACTTTTTCCTACGAATATCGCTCTTGGATGCGCAGCGCTTTCTGAGTTCTATAACAGTTCACATGACCATGTGACATAAAACATGCAATGTGACATTTTTTTTGTTTTCATTTCAATATGGCCTCCACTATGTTATCACAATAAACATTTTTCTATTGAAAATACAAATAACATTTCTTGGCTAGAAACAAGTAAAACAAACAATAAATTTGGCATGTGGATTTCAGCTGTGTAGTTCAATTACAACTATGGATTTTTCGCTTAGCACAACAAAGAGGGGCTTCAAAAGGCTACAAATGAAACACCAATTCGGTGAATTGAAATAAACGTAAACGAAATTTCTTTCCCCATGGTAAATTTGTACTTGTATGCCTTTGCCTTGTGTCTTTCTGCAAGAGGCTTCAAGTTCCAGATGTCTTAGTGCTGTCCCGGAATTGCTCTCTCACGGAGCGCCTATCGACTTAAGTTCACGGACTTCTACGAAGACTGATTTGAAAATTAAATAAAGAAAAACTTCCAAAGGACGGGATGACTAAACTTATCAACCAATAGGGTACACGGTTAACAACTTCAGGACTGTAAATTTCTTCTTAACCCTCATTTGCATCAGACTAGTAATTTGTATCAATCCCAATGCATCGGTGCGTTATGTTCCTAGTTTCGGTTGAGGCCATCTTTCCATTATCTCAAATGAAACCCCCCCATTACTGTCGAGAATTTTTTGAGAAATTCAACTGCTTGCATTTAGTAAAGGCCCGCTCCCCCATATCAATGTTGCTTATTGGGATTTCCTAAATTCTCATACCTGCCAGGACTACTTGTCACAAAAAACCAAAACTGAACTGGGGAGGGGGATTTTGGTATCCTTCTAACTGTAGAATCAAAGTTTAGTCCAAAACGAACAAAATATAACCCACTAAATATAACGACTAGAATGCTGTCAAGAAGATACGAATATATTTACCTTTACGGCAGCAAAAGATGCCAAATTAAATACATCCGATGTGGAAAGCCGTCATCGTGAAATGATTCACTAAGGCACAGTCACTGTGCTCGTGGTACGTACAAAGTCTGGTTTAAAAACAGATTAAATCTTGTTCCAACAGTGCTTAAATTTTATGAACACTAAGGCCTAAGTTAAAACAATAAAAACACATGTGTTTGGGATGCAACTGCGATCCATGAATATCTTGCATACCTACACAAGTTTAGTTTTGGCAGTGCACAGTTCTGATTAATAAACTGGCTGAGGTTATGCACAGAAATTTCTTTAGCTCCTTTGGATGTAATGAAAATAATAGCAGGGAAACTCTTTTGTAAACAAAATACTGTGCTGATTAGCCTTCATGGCTTGGGGCTTTCCTACTAGGTGGCTTGCTCAGTACTAAATATATAATTGGGAGAGTCTCTAATTGATTAATTTTGCTCATATAGAGAATTTTGCTGCCGAGATACCATTCTAGCATTTTATAGGCTTATTTCGGCAAACTGACGGACAAAGGAAAATTTGAAAGCGACCAAACTAAGCCGCTGTGTAGGGTGCAGGGCTCTCTACAAGTGGTATAAATGTTGTTTAATGGCCACGAAGCAGATCGTACAATTCAAAACATTCAAGCATTTCCTTCACAGGTTGTAAAAGGCAGGTTGCAACACAGGTTGCAACTTTCTACTGTGAATCAAGATGATGAATTACAAATTTCGTTTTCTTGCTTGAACGCCAAACTGTTCGTTCACCTTCCAGTATCGTAGTTTCATAAAATGATTCCCACAAAGATTACAAATAATATAACATAAAAACTTTTGTAAAAAATCTTTCAAATATAAGGTAATTTATCTGCTAATATGATACATAAAACTATTTTGCATCGCATTTAAATTGTCCAATTTGCCTTGCAGTATAAACGTTTTCTAATTTTGAAACTCCGCGCGATGATTTACATAGAAGATTTCTTACAAAGTTACAAGTAATGAAATTACTTTAGCATTTAGAATACCTTTATGAAACAAGAGTACTTTCCTGTTTCGGTATAGAAATGAAACAATTTAGTATTGCATAGAAATACGTCTTTTCTCCTTGCAAATCTAGAATATCCTTATGAAATTATATGTAAAATAGCTGATAGATGTATCAGAATTAAAAAATATCTCCACAACAGTTTACTAATCGAACAGTTTACTGCTTCGATAAAAGTAAAACTCGAACTGTATTCCTTTGCTCAGATATTATTCCATTCGCCTTGAGGTATCCTAGTTATCTAATTTTAAAGCTCAACGTAATGATTTTAACAGGACAGCTTTTTTTTAAACATGCAATATAATTATTAAAATATAAAATGTCTTTCTACATGAAAGAAGACTACCTTGCTTTAATATAATGAATAAAACAATTTAGAATTACATGTTTAGAATTAAAATACTCCTCTCTGCGTTCAATACGCATACTATTATCTGCAAACTCCTAGTAATGCTTCACACTGAAGACTTCTCATAAAATTAGAAGCAATTTAAATATATTCTTAATAAGGATACCTTTATGATGCCCACGAGAGAGCCATTTACAAGTAAACGAAGCGTTGACAACAAGAACTTTCTTCAAAACTTAGTTCGTTTCCAGCGGTCGATTTGCCTTAAAGAAGGGCAGGTGATTTTAAGATGTAAACAGTTATTTGATTTGACTAACGTGAATGGCTAAGACGACCAAACTGAGCAAATCAAAGACAATGACTGCCTTTTAAGATGCTCGGTTTAAATTAACTGCGACGCGTACATGCGTATGTTCTATAAGGTGAAGTAGTTGTAGTTCGTCAATCAGGATATAGCTTGAGAAAGTACACATAAATTCGAGCATGAAGACGTGTTTTCGAATTCATAACTCGTTTTGTAGCTCAGTCAACAAGGATGTAGATTGGGGAAAATACAGAAAATTTCGAACCGCTAAATGTGTTTTCGAGCTCATTTTGAACGAAACGCTGTGCAGCAGGTGCAAAGATTGAAATTATTTGCTATAGAAAAGAAAAAAAAGTGAAGATCCGGAGAGGATTTCGTGTTTTAGATGTATTTGCGTGAATTTTCCTCATTAAATCTCACCACCATAGGCCTTTAAAAATATTTTTAAATGCACAAAGCCGAGCAAGTCGTTACACAGAGCTCAATGTTAAAGACCAGTGTGATGATCGTTTAAGATCGTTGGTAAATTTGTGTATCTTTGAAGTGCGAAAAAATCACATTTCATATTTTTAAAACTTACAAAATAAAATTTATGCATTGACTTCATCAAATTATTTTTCCACGATCTTTCGTTAAGGGAAACTTATTTGTCAGAAAATAGAACCGGCACTAGGCACCAGGATAATTCAAAATATGTTTCGCGGAATCTCTTTAATACTATCTACGCAATCATCGCTACAATTACTGCCTGTACATCGTTAAATGCATCGGCTGAATGCATTGCTAAATACTGGAGCGAGCTCGCCCCAATTGAGCACCCTTCGAAGAAAATTCAACTTATTCATTCAACTTACAATCTACCTACAAGTAACAAGAGCAGATTTGGCAACAATAGCAAAACTTGCCTTTCATTAACATGCCATTTCAAAGCGATTAGCGATTGCAGACAAAGGAATTTCAATGCTCGAGTAATCAAGTCAAGGATGTAAACAAAGCAGATCGCAAAAGTTGCCGTGAAACATAGGTAAGAAACTCAGTCGTTGTGCACGCAAAAAGGGGTCTTTAAAAAGAAGAAATGAGTATATATCGAAATGGCTTTGACCGAAAAATAAAGTCATAGTTATTTCCAATCAAAGCTAGGGCAGCAAGGGAGAAGTAGGAAAGATTCAGGCCTCTGATTTGAATAGGCGATATGACAAGAATAGATTTCACAACTTGAACTGCACTCAATCAAATCAAATTAATCTTCTTTTTTTTTTTTTTTTATATAATCATTTAAAAGAAGAACCCAAAAAATACAACTACTGTGCCTATCATGGCGGGAATAGACACTAGGTCATCGGAGTTCCCACCATGAAAGGCACTTACAATTCAAATATTAAAATATACTAGAGAAAACAAAAAGAAACAACTACCAAGAAAAACGTTAATGTCTGTCTCACATCTGATGTCAGGCAATTTTATCTGCGAGTGAGAAACTTAAAAATTTTGGGAGAACGCAAGTGCAAGGCACTATATCCCTCATCCACACTGCGAGATAAAATTAATCTNTAATAATAATAATAATAATAATAATAATAATAATAATACATCTAAACTTCCGCCTAAATTTCATTTATTAATTCAGAAGCTGAAAAGTAAGAATTACAAATCTCATACATTTTTGTGTGTAATTCAAAGATTTATTGCTGGACTTCTGAATTGAATAAATGAAATTTAAGCCGTAGAAGTTTAGATATATCCTTCTTCTTTCGATATATACTCGGTTCTTCTTTTAAAAACCACTTTTCGCGTGCACAGCGACTGAATTTCTCCTATAGAAGTTTCCTCCCGTGAAAGTTTCTTCTCTTAAAGTATCGGGTATCCAAGAAATTTTTATAAGTTTGAGAAATCAACAGATTTTACATGGCTAATACACGAATTTTTTCTATGAGAAAATCTGCAAGAGAATTTACAAGAAACAGAACTCTCAGATCACAAAAAATAAGAGACTTGAGTATGTACTGGGAAAAATATTTGAGAAACTTTTTAATTACAGTACGTACCCAAGAATAAGAAACATTGTTTTCAATTTCAGCCAATTGTTTAAAAACAATAAGCCATTGTTTTGGCTATTGTCTTTTCAAAAGTTCAGTATCTGAGCTTCCTAAATGTATGTTTCTTATTCGAGGGTACATACTGTAGCTTTAGTTTTTATTAGCAATACAGGTATACCATGTTCTCTGGCTTTGACCCAAAAATAAAGTCATAGTTATTTTCAATCAAAGCTAGGGCAGCAAGGGAGAAGTTTACAAAAGGAAATATTCAGGCCTCTGATTTGAATAGGCGATATGACAAGAATAGATTTCACAACTTGAACTGCACTCAATCAAATCAAATTAATCTTAAAGGCCCTTGTTCAACCAGCAGCCTTTGCGCGTAGTTTCTATTGAGGCAGCCATTTTCGTAGACCACAAAAATGTTCATTTTGATAAAACAGAGCACGCAAAGGACCATGGTTGGATAAGAGCCTTTAAAAGATAGCAAACAACTTATGTTTGGCTCAATTTTGCTGTGTTGTATCAAAGAGCATGAATCTTTTGCTTTGCAAATTCATCCTTGAATGGCTAGATAGCTGAAAAAATGAAGAAATAGATGACTTACTAGGCCGTTGAATCATGGCATGCTGAATCAATTGCGAATCCAATTCTTTGTCGATCAATATGTCCACACAACTTGACGGGAAGAAACCAACCTAAAACAAACAGATAATAGCAATAAGTCGTCTGTTTTCAGAAATAACGATTTAAGCTGTCATCGCAGTAGCGTCGTTATTTTTAGTTTTAAAGAATTCAAACTTCGAAGTGTATTTTTGGCATAGGCTGTCACTACCTGTCGCACGTTTTGGAGAAAAGAAAAAAAGCAACAAAAGGCCTACGTCATAAAATGAACAAAAGAATCACAAAATGGATGGTACAAGATTTTATCATATTTAAGCAGCTAGAAATATGCGTTTGACAAAAATATTAAAGATTCAGTGTATCCAGGCAGTTCTTCAAAATATAACAAGCTCCTGCTCAAAGCAATTGCGAGCTTCATCTTAAAAGATTTCGCGTTTTCCTGTTTTGAATCACTGCCCATAAGATAAAGGCTGCTAGACCATTGCAGAGGCATAGTTTCAAAAAATTTCTGTGAAATGTTCTCGAAGCAACAATAGATCATCAACCGACAAAAAACGAGACTTTGAGGAATATTCTAAGAAACTGTTAAGAAACTTTCAGCGCTGAAAATCTGATACTTTTAAGAATTGGATCGCTTTCAAAGTTTCTTATAAAGATACGTGTAGTGATAAAAATTTGAGCGTTTTAGAAAATCGTGGGCTCATTTGAAACTTTGATCAAAAGCACAGAAAAAGCCACGAAGTAACTGCTGCTAAAAATACATATTGTTTTTATTTGACCTCTGCGCGCTTAGCTATTTTTGTACCTAAGTCTCCTGTATTCTAGCTGCGTATCAATAGGGTGCGCAGGAATCGCGCAGCATAGGGGACTAAGGTACACAAATAACCAAGCGCACAGGGGACAAAGAAAGACAATTTTAATTATTAGCAGCAATGATTTCCCGGTTTCCCTGTGATCAAACTTGGAACAATTAATCGCAACTACGGCTATGACGTGAAACGGAGTCTGATGAGCAACATATTTGTTGTCTAACATAACATAGAACATATTTCGTGAGATAAAATGTCATCGAAAATATATCGGATTCGATAAATACAAACGGTAAAACTGTTGACAAGATTAGGCTGTAACAAATCTATTTTCGGCGTACTTCGCTATTGAAGTTTCAACGGTTCAAGCATTATGAATTCTTTGCAGGATAATGATTTTTTGGAACTGACTGTCATAGGAGCACGGAGTCATTCCATAAAAAAATTCCCGATGTTTGCAACCAAAAAATGCAACACATCTCGTACACTCAAATTAATGTACTAACGAAGCTTAAACCGAAAGACAGTAGGCATCTATCTACGAGGACAATATTCTTGTTGAAATCGCTCAAAAACTCAAAATCTGAAGCAGGCAGGACTGAGCACTCGTTTCAAAGCAAGAATGAAACTTACGCAGAATAAACAAAATTTGACTGTAGAATTTTAGGACCTGCCATGAAATGGTCAGTATCTTTATTGGCCACTCAACTTGGACGAGAAAAAAGACTTTTACAACTCAGTTTTCTAAGAGGAAAGATTTGCCCAACAATATTGCTAGGCCAGAAGGTATGACAGACGGCAACGAAAGACTGACCTATCGGTGATATATCTATATCTCCGTGACCATACCATTTAACATATTTTCTAAATTTTATGAAGTCTGAATAGTACAGCGCTCTAAAGACAGTAACACTAACAGACATTTAATAGGAGTTGGTCAAGTCTTCAAACATTTCTGCTGCTTTGGCTTGGACACTAGTTGCTATTGTCATCTTTTATTCACCAAATAATTCTACGTATTTAGCGTGAAATATTTGTATTAAGAATAAATATCTGCGAAGCCTGCTACTTTCATAAGAATTCAAAGAATTTAGATGGCTAAAACATGCATTCTTAGTCTTAGTACTTTGTATGTACTCTCATGCCAAATATTTGGAATTTTGAGAATGACTATTTTTGGATAGGGTTAAGGACGTTTGGGAGTCTAGATCAATTGTTAACGTCCTCTGTGACATAAGGACAACTTAGTTATACTTAAAAGAGTACCGAGTGAGCCAGAAAAAGTTTCGATGTTTGAAAAATCCACAAATTTTGACTTCGCCAATTATCTTCAAAATTATTTATCTTCCAGCTATAACATCACCCGAATTATTTGTTAGCAATAATAACAATTCTGCTAAATAATGCGAAATAATTTAAACTTATATCTAGCAACACTCCAGGATTCTCAATTTTATCATTTCACATTAACTTCCATTCACATGATCAGGGGATTTACTCCGTAAACCGATGATTAACGCCCAGTGGCCTAGAGCCACCTAAACCTATAAAGTCTTCGTAATCAGGAACTTCACGTGGATGTTACGCATTAGGGACTAGGGCTGAATCTAGTTTGAGGGCTGGGTCCTAACAACAACAGACGGGGGTTATACCAAATCTAGGCCTTTTGTCGTTAATCTTTCATTAATTTCTGCCATAATCAACCATGTCAAAGAATCTGAATGGACACAAAGATAAATCTGCTTAAAACTTTGTGCTATTTGCTTGAAAACAGGTGGCTAATAAAACTTCAGAATTTCGCTGATTGAAAAAAGTTGATAGGATAATCACTATCCCAAAAAATAGTTTGATCTTTGATGCAACACCTCAAAAAGTAGCCTGCGTGCAGACTATACCCCTCCTCAGGAAAAGGTATAGTCTGCGCAGTGGAGCCCAATTTCGTGTAGTGCATGCGTCAGAATTTCATTTCAATCAACAGCTTGAATGAGCCTTTGTGCTTTGCGTCTTTTATTGTTTGTGCAAGGGTACTTAAGATTCAAGGGTATTGTCGAATTGATAATGTTTCCTTGGTAAACAAAGCGAGACCTCAGCTGTTATCACATGACATCGGTTCTCAAATCTGATTGCTTCCTCGTTTTCAGAGAAAGCGATGTTATTGGCTAATACAACAATCAGTTCTCGTTTGTTATCAATATTGTGAAATGAATGCTGACGCAAACACTACACGAAATTGAGCTCAAGTGCGCAGACCATACCTTTTCCCGAGGGGTATAGTCTGCGCGCAGGCTACTCAAAAAGAAAAATTCAACAGTAATTCAATTTTCAAATGGTGGTGATTTTCAGACGCCGAAGTCTTTTTAGATTCATTCAGTACATTTCTCGCTACCTTTCAACACAGAACAAAGCTAAAACCAACGTCTGTAATTTTATAAAAATATCTACCTCAAAGCCTTTCTTTCCTCTCCACCAAATTGTCTCTTCTCCTGGTGGCATATCTATGACAGATACGAATTCGCCAACCTATGGAAAAAAAGCCTTTGTCAAAAAAGTCTCAGGGGCCTGGAGATATGATATTATTTGAATTTTTCTTTATACACAAAAATACCCTTCGGGAGCTAATAATAAATGTATATATCCTAATAAAATACAACAATAAAATCAAAGTTAATTCAGTTAGTAAATGTTAAATATCGATGGTCTTTCAGGAGATCCTGTTTTGAAATTAGTGCCTTTGATCAACCCTTGAATGTACTTTTCGTCTCGTCTACTTCTGCGATCATGCGTCCTCAAAGTGTTCTTGGATGAATTCTGCTCGAATTTCAGGGTTTGTTTGGGCTTTAAGTGTCGAAAAGGTGACAAACAACTAAAGCTGTAATAACGACCACAATGCAGGTTGAAGATCTTGGCTAATTGAACATCTTGGCGCTAAAAATGTGACTTCACCTTCGCTTCACCTTCAATCCACCTTCACCAAACAAAAACTCTAACTTGCGCGATTTCAACTAAATCGTCACGATTTCATACTAATAAATACTAATTATAACTGTTATTAATTTTTCAAAATGTTTCATATTTGGTAAAATGGATTGCTTAGTAAAATTTCTACAAACTCTTGATATTTAAAAAAATCGTATGATTTTTCGAAATTTCGGTGACGTTGGCAGCTACTAAATTGAATTAATTTGATCCTGGACAAAAATGCATAAAATGATAGTTTCAAGATCGGCTACACAATAAAACGTTCTTACTCTTTCAAAATGTTTCACAATTATTGGGTCGCCTGGTATAATAAATGACACTTACCTCCAACGAGATTTCATCAGGTGCCTGCGCAACATATCTCTTAATCACATGCGCAGCAGCAATTGCGGGCACATTGATGGCAGAATCATCTGCTTCCATAACAACGAGATGATTGCCATGATTGTCAAGCTATAAGACAAAAGATATAAAGTATAATATCCTATATAGCATACGAACCTATTTTCCAGTCATAAAGTAAGTGGCATTTTTAATCAAAAAATCAATGCAGCCCACAAGAAATACCAAAGAAAGGAACAAAAGTAACGAGTCTCAACAAGTGTCCATTATCCATGCGTTCAATTTAGCTTTCTGATCACACTATGTAAGTAAATTATTATTTTGCTAGAAATCGTAAGGCCAGAATAACGGCGATGAACATTTTCATTTTCATTCTGCTTCCACTCCATTCTGACGAACTAGTTAAGTTAAGGTGTATGAAAACCATAGAACCAAACATAATGACATAAATTGACTTTTAGCGGTAATATTATTAAACGAACTGTTTGGCCAAACTTTCCTTGCAAATCATAATTTTACGGCTTGATGGAAAATCAATCAAGATCTGTGATTGTTTTTGCAAGCGGCAAGAGTTTTTAAAAGATCAGCTAATACCCAGTTAACTTTGTGTGATTCCTGTGCAAAACAAGATGATCAGTTCGCATGAAGTTATCTGCTTTTCAATGGAATTCCATCGGGGTTACATGGAGGGGGGGGGGGGGGGGGNCTTGGCGCTAAAAATGTGACTTCACCTTCGCTTCACCTTCAATCCACCTTCACCAAACAAAAACTCTAACTTGCGCGATTTCAACTAAATCGTCACGATTTCATACTAATAAATATTAATTATAACTGTTATTAATTTTTCAAAATGTTTCATATTTGGTGAAATGGATTGCTTAGTAGAATTTCTACAAACTCTTGATATTTAAAAAAATCGTATGATTTTTCGAAATTTCGGTGACGTTGGCAGCTACTAAATTGAATTAATTTGATCCTGGACAAAAATGCATAAAATGATAGTTCCAAGATCGGCTACACAATAAAACGTTCTTACTATTTCAAAATGTTTCACAATTATTGGGTCGCCTGGTATAATAAATGACACTTACCTCCAACGAGATTTCATCAGGTGCCTGCGCAACATATCTCTTAATCACATGCGCAGCAGCAATTGCGGGCACATTGATGGCAGAATCATCTGCTTCCATAACAACGAGATGATTGCCATGATTGTCAAGCTATAAGACAAAAGATATAAAGTATAATATCCTATATAGCATACGAACCTATTTTCCAGTCATAAAGTAAGTGGCATTTTTAATCAAAAAATCAATGCAGCCCACAAGAAATACCAAAGAAAGGAACAAAAGTAACGAGTCTCAACAAGTGTCCATTATCCATGCGTTCAATTTAGCTTTCTGATCACACTATGTAAGTAAATCATTATTTTGCTAGAAATCGTAAGGCCAGAATAACGGCGATGAACATTTTCATTTTCATTCTGCTTCCACTCCATTCTGACGAACTAGTTAAGTTAAGGTGTATGAAAACCATAGAACCAAACATAATGACATAAATTGACTTTAAGCGGTAATATTATTAAACGAACTGTTTGACCAAACTCTCCTTGCAAATCATAATTTTACGGCTTGATGGAAAATCAATCAAGATCTGTGATTGCTTTTGCAAGCGGCAAGAGTTTTTAAAAGATCAGCTAATACCCAGTTCACATTTTGTTATTCCTGTGCAAAACAAGATGATCAGTTCGCAAGAAGTTATTTGCTTTTCAATGGAATTCCATCGGGTTGCATGGGAGGGGAGGGGGGGGGGGGTCAAGACCCCTTCATTCTACAAGAATTGCATATGAAGTTCTGGATATGTTTTTTGCTACTAGCATTTTAGTACAAAATTGAAGCTCATATTTACCAAACATTGGGTGAAAATATTCATTATGCTTTTAACATTAGAAAAAATGGAAAAATTGGAAAAAATGTAAGAAAAATGGAAACAATCATTTCTGAAATATCTTTACCTCAAACCAATTAAGGATGGGACCACAGTTCAGGTTGTTTCCAGCAATTTCATCAAGCCTCTGGAGATATTCAGATATTCTCTCTTTCATTTTCTGTGTGGATGAAAACACTAAATGGCTAGATTGTCCAAATAAGCTATAAGTTTGTAAATGAGAAAAAGGCGAAGGCACTGACTGAATTTGACTCATAAGATTCTTTACTCTTTGGAAGGCTCGATAAACGTTCTATTATAAAAAAACTTATGGTTCTCTTTCATTCAGTCCTACAGAATTAAATATGACTCACTGAAAGTTGGGCGAAAAAAGCTTTTTTGTCCACAGCACGTTAGTGTGAAAAACGGACAAAGGTTACACGGGTACTTTGCGGTGATATTCTTCAAACGACTGTGCTAGTTCTTAATAGCACCTGCATCAACATGTAAAATTATGTTTGCTATTTTCATTGGAATAACGGTGAACTTTCCCGAGGGATGCTATTTAAAGAGATGCTACCTAATTCTTCTTACAAATAGTACAATGCCGATCTTTACCTTTTGATAGCGAAAAACATAGGGCACCTTGATATTTGAGTTTCGACATGAGAGCCTCATTTGAAATAGACATTTCTTGAAAAAGAGTTATGGAAACACTGTGCACTGACAACTGAATACGAAAAGAATGGGAAAGGCTACAATGGTAGTTGAAATTTGATGGGTTGCAGTGCTTGGCAATGTGATTTCTGTTGAAACACTTCAGTCGCTTTCCAATCTACTATATGTTTCTTGACTGGTATCTCTTCAAATAAGTTATGGGAAACGAAACAAAGGCTAGGATAGAATCTCTTGATGGCCATCAGTCATATGATTTTCTCTTGACAAATATAGAATGAATTTGTGAAGATGATAAAGGGTTTGTTTACCTCGTCAATTCTGAGTTTGATGTCGCTCTCTTCTTCATCAAGATATTCTAATTTACTGTACGATCTCGCATGGATGCATCTAAAAGTAGTCGAAGAATTTAAGTAACTCTGAAACGGATTTTCAATCATTTAGGCAATTGGCTTTAGTCGTTCACACTGCTCTGTTTTCATATGAAAACGGAGCAAAACTTATCCGTTTTTGTGCGTTCAAACTGCTGTGTTGTGAAAACGGAGCTTTTCGAAAACGCTAATGAAAACGGGTAAATATGAAAAGGATGCGTTTTCAAAACGATCCATTTTCAGTGTGAACGCCAAAAACGGAGACATTTGAAAACGCTTCGCATTCCTTTGTATAGGCTGTTGATTGCAATGGCCTACAAACTCGCGATTGGCCCTTTTTAACAGCTACTAACAAAAGGTTTTGTTTTGAAAAGGGGGTTAACAACACCGTTTTGCTGGAGCAGCGTGAACGTCTATCGTATTCCTAGCGTTTTCATTTGAAAACGGAGCAATGTGAACGTACGACACACTTTCACGTTCATTTTACGTTTTTTTATCCATGGTAGCCCCTCAGTCAAAGGACTAATTTACAGGGGGCCATGCTAAGATATACATAAATACAACTTAAATTTCTAATAAAAAACAAAACTAGACATAAGCAATAGTTACAATTTCGTCAATACCNTTTAACAGCTACTAACAAAAGGTTTTGTTTTGAAAAGGGGGTTAACAACACCGTTTTGCTGGAGCAGCGTGAACGTCTATCGTATTCCTAGCGTTTTCATTTGAAAACGGAGCAATGTGAACGTACGACACACTTTCACGTTCATTTTACGTTTTTTTATCCATGGTAGCCCCTCAGTCAAAGGACTAATTTACAGGGGGCCATGCTAAGATATACATAAATACAACTTAAATTTCTAATAAAAAACAAAACTAGACATAAGCAATAGTTACAATTTCGTCAATACCTGATATAAAATAGTAATGAAAAAGAAAAGCAAAAGGGAAGATCAAAGTTCCTTTAATGACAAGTGATCGTTTTATGGCTTTCATGAAATTCTTTAGATAACATATTTTTAGCCTCTTTTGAAAAACCATTCCGAAGTTTCATGCCATGCTCGTTTGAATCTTACAGATTAAATTACGGCGACAGCAAGTGATTACCTATTCATGCTTTAGCACTGCTGTTTTCTAACCTTTCAAGCAGTGTAACTGTTTAGATCTAGGCCAAATAACGGGAAAAGACCCCCGCGTCAGTCACTAGGCAAATCCCAGTCCGGAACAATCCCCAGCAAGATAAATCACAGGAAATGCGTCCCCTTTGAAAAAATCCTCCCGGTGATATTCTTATAGGAAACCGGTTAATGATACATTTAAACCTCGAAGAAAACAGCATTAAAACTCGAAACAATAGCCTGAGACGTATGAATACTTTGCAGAGGTTATGGGTAAGGGTTAGTTTCTCGCAATAGATTTTCGGGCTAAAGCCTTAAGGTTAGGGTTATTTTTAGGGTAGCTTTGTAGTTTTTTAGGGTTGGTTTACATCTCTTAGGTTGTTATTTTGTCAGAACGATATCCACGGAGTAAAAAATAAATGTAAAATGGAAGATAGAGTAACATAATAACAATAAAATGAAATAAAAACAATTGGATTTTTCCTTTTAGCAGAATCTTTGAAAGTTTAATTCGATACCGAATGTTTAATTCTAAACTATGATGTTTTGGCTTGTTTGGCATTTAATTGAAAACACTCGATAGACTTGCATCGTGCTAAAATGTCAAAGCTTTCGCCTCACTTCTGAGCAAAAGCTTCAACAATTTAGCATAATGTAAGTGTATCGAGTGTTTTGAAATAAATGCCAAATAGGCCAAAAAATTATAGTAAATAAAACCAATGATAATAGAAATAAGGAAATTTTTCCAGGCCACAGGGTGCAGTTTTTCGGTTTACTTCATCGACTCATAACAAGTTCAAAATTTAAAATAATCAATTGTAATACGTTTTTGTTTTATTGTTGCACCTCTCCACGTCTGTGTTTTGTCTCCATTTATTGGCTTCTGTACTCTGCTCTGTAATTGTNACAATGGCCTACAAACTCGCGATTGGCCCTTTTTAACAGCTACTAACAAAAGGTTTTGTTTTGAAAAGGGGGTTAACAACACCGTTTTGCTGGAGCAGCGTGAACGTTTATCGTATTCCTAGCGTTTTCATTTGAAAACGGAGCAATGTGAACGTACGACACACTTTCATGTTCATTTTACGTTTTTTTATCCATGGTAGCCCCTCGGTCAAAGGACTAATTTACAGGGGGCCATGCTAAGATATACATAAATACAACTTAAATTTCTAATAAAAAAAAAAAACTAAACATAAGCATAAGCAAAATTTCGTCAATATTTGATATAAAATAGTAATGAAAATGAAAAGCAAAAGGGAAGATCAAAGTTCCTTTAATGACAAGTGATCGTTTTATGGCTTTCATGAAATTCTTTAGATAACATATTTTTAGCCTCTTTTGAACAACCATTCCGAAGTTTCATGCCATGCTCGTTTGAATCTTACAGATTAAATTACGGCTACAACAAGTGATCAACTATTGGCCACTATTCATGCTTTAGCACAACTTTTTTCTAATCTTTCAAGCAGTTCTTAGATCTAGGCGAAATAACGGGAAAAGACCTCCGTGTCAGTCACTAGGCAAATCCCAGTCCGGAACGATCCCCAGCAAGATAAATCACAGGAAATGCGTCCCCTTTGAAAAAATCCTCCCGCTGATATTCTTATAGGAAACCGGTTAATGATACATTTTAACCTCGAAGAAAACAGCATTAAGACTCGAAACAATAGCCTGAGAGGTGTGAATACCTTGCAGAGGTTATGGGTAAGGGTTAGTTTCTCGCAATGGATTTTCGGGCTAGAGCCTTAAGGTTAGGGTTATTTTTAGGGTAGCTTTGTAGTTTTTTAGGATTGGTTTACATCTCTTAGGTTGTCATTTTGTCAGAACGATATCCACGGAGTAAAAATAAATGTAAAATGGAAGATAGAGTAACATAATAACAATAAAATGAAATAAAAACAATTAGATTTCTCCTTTTAGCAGAATCTTCGAAAGTTTAATTCGATACCGAATGTTTAATTCTAAACTATGATGTTTTGGCTTGTTTGGCATTTAATTGAAAACACTCGATAGACTTACATCATGCTAAAATGGCAAAGCTTTCGCCTCACTTCTGAGCAAAAGCTTCAACAATTTAGCATAATGTAAGTGTATCGAGTGTTTTGAAATAAATGCCAAATAGGCCAAAAAATTATAGTAAATAAAACCAATGATAATAGAAATAGTGAAATTTTTCCAGGCTCGCGTCTACAATGTTGCCGTTTTTGTTACTTAGACAGAAGTGCATAAAACAATTTAAGGAAAACAAAATAAAAATTATAACAAAAATTGTTTATTGATTTACAACTTCAAGGTCAGGTCAATAATACTGCCTCGTTTCATTCCTACCATAGTTTAGCTAACTAAATATACGTTAATAAACATATTAGTCATAGCTGTAGCTGGCATAGTATTTCTATGGTGAAAAAGACCCTTTCCAGCGGCGAGAACTCAGAAGCCTACTTCAAAGATTATAAGATGAGAGTGGAAATGGGATGATATTGCATTCCATATAAATTCCATGTAAAAGGAAATTTTTCATGAAAGAAAACGAGAGCGATAGTAATGAGCGTGCAACGTGCACTATTTCCGCTTTCCGTTTCATACCGCAAAATAAGTTGGTCATTGACAACGTTTGGAATTTTTTCTTCTTCGAATAAACAAAATAAACTGTCTGGGTCGAGGGATAATAGCCTCTTCTACACCATAGTCAATAGACAATAAATAAATGGTCTGGATACTTCGCAGGGGATACTTTCCCGCACTAAAAGAGGGGCAGTGGGGAGTTTTCACAAATTCAAAGGGGCAAATCACTTCTCAAAACAGTGTACTTGATTTTCACAATTTTTAAAAAACACGAGATTTTTTGCAGTACTTTTTGCGATTTTTCTGTGATTTTTTCGTCATCTTTGTTGTGATTTAAAATTTTTCTGTGATTTTTGCAATTTTTGCTCTTATTTTTTGGTGATATTTTGGGATGAAGTTTTACAAAAAAAAATAAGGACTTCCCCTTGATTAAGGGGTTTGGAAATAGCGTTGGAGAATTTTAAAAATGCTTTTTCCTAAGGCTGGATACAAAAATAAAACGTTAGCTAGCAGTACTTTCGCAAGGCTTTGTAAAGCTATTCAATGTATCACTATTATAGCTGGTACTAAAAGTCTTTCAAATAAATATCATATCACAACAATTATATACGATTTTCATCCTTGAATATCTAATAAATACCAATACATTTAGCAAAGTTGGATAATCGAAAGCTCTATGCACCAGTGTGATACGCATTTGGTTACAATTTCACTAACCAGCTTTCTGTAAAAACATAACATAATTCAACAATAGGCGTAGGAGCCAGGGGGGCTGGGAGGGCGGCAGCCCCCTAACCTTGGAAAATTTACCAAAATCAGCCTTTTCGGGCAAAAGTCCACCCTAAGTCGGGCAAAATATTCGGTAAACAATGGAATTTTTATCGGGCAGCCTCCCCAGATTTAATCTTCCCGTACGCTTATATAATTCAACGACATGAACTTTTGAGGCAGACTATAGGGTTTTCTATCAAAGGATACGGAACGCTGTTTTTTCTGATCTTTCAAACATTCCAGTTTATAAAAGTGCATGCATCAAACTCACCGATGCAGTTGCCTGTCAAGTCCAACAAAATCTTGATATGATCTTTTGATGATCCAGCTTGCTTCACTACAGGAAACTTTGATCTAGAAATAAATTTAATCAAATCTTAAAATGAAAATTAATAAATTTGATGATGTCTTTACCGACACATCATGAACAAGAGCGTACGTAATCAAATTTTGAAGAAGTCTCTTTTTATATGTTCATCTAAAAAAATTTACAAAGTTAATTACACAAACGATAAGAGATATGCAACAAGCTGAGGCTATACATTTCGCATTCAACGTTCCTCATATTTAACGTAAATACAAGATAACAAATCATCTGATAGATCAATATTCAACAAATAAACATTTTCCTTAATTTTACCATCAGTAAAAACAAGTTAGGCAAGTTTATGCTTGCTCTCAAAATACGGTTATTTCAAATCGTGGAAACACTTTCCGCACTGAAAAGGAAGATACCAAGGATTGCAACTTAGTAGAGTCTCTGTTAATGTCATCACACAAAACAAAAATGTCCAAAAATGTACCTCCATATTGGCATTCATTTGCGTTAAATAATTAAATTCGAAAAAACAACCAACAACAAATATCACCTCAGGATCAGAGCTCGAATCCATCAAAAACCGTCAAAAACCAACAGCAAGCTAACCTCTTGATCGCCTTATCCCTAAACGCATTTCCTTTTCGTGATAGGAAAGTGCAGATTACTGCAATATCATTAACGGCATTATGTTGTGTTATAGAAATGAGGAACGCAAAGCATTACAAATATTTCTTCTTCGTTTTAGTTGAATAAGCAAGAACAGAGAAGGCTTACCAACCACGACAATGAACTGCAATTTAATCCAGACGTAGATAATGTGCTCTTTTGAAAAAATGAGCAAGGGAATGTGTTGTTTGAATTACAGAAAACAACATTAATTAGCTGTATGAGAAACGTTGATCATCAGGGAGCCGTGGTTTCGCCATATGCACACACCACATGGAATAAACCATGAAATAACATTTATTCTAACCTACAATTTTAGCAATATATTCAAAATCGCATTCGTATCTGGTCGAGAACACAACGATAACAGATTCAAATGCGCGATTCTTCCTACGATGCATTGTACAGTGCTTGCTGCATTCAATCAACTATGTTAACAGCTATTTCACTTCTTACGAGAACATGGTTTCGGCCTACTTTTTCACATCTTCACCTTCACCGCCAATTTTTCCAACCTTATTTACCAGATTCATAAAAACTCCCTTTGATATGCAAATATTTTGCATGAATACGACTGTATTTTGTATTGTACTTTTTCTTAAGGTGAAAAGTCTTTAAAACTGAGTTTTGAAAAAGAGCAATTTATAAAAGCAGCGAAGTAAAAGAAAAACAAACAAACATCTGACCTCAATATTTCGCCTTATCTCTGACAAAGAAATCTCGCAACAACGTGGCAGATCAACGACATTAATTCCATTTTTGTAAGTTACATATTCGGAATCATAAGGGATTGTCAAGGGAGAAGGGGTCACAGGGGGTATCTTGTTTGCATGTCCGTATAAAATTCCATACATTTCCGCATTGCCGCATCATTAAACATTGTTTGTTGCTGTTGCTGCTGTGGTTGCTGTTGTGGTTGGCTTGTCTGTCATCTCACGTCAAGGGACGGACTTATTTGGCCTTGTATTGCAGTTGATTTTGAGGGTCTGGGATTTTCACCCCTTTTAACCGGTTCTTTATCGCATTAAGTCATTTTCCAGATTATGGATTCCAAAAATGCAAAAATGAGTCAAAACAGAAGCAGGAAAAAAGGGTTTTTGGTTTCAAGGTCCGAAGATATTCAACGAACTTCCGAACAGCCTTCGCCAATTGGACTCATTTCTTCTTTTTAAATATAAATTAAAGCAATTTTATTTGGACAATTAAAAAACTTTATGCTTCTAAAAATGAACAGTTTTACCGAATAAGTATCTTTTGTTGTAAAATATTATAGTACTATTTTTGGTAGTTTTAAATACAGGGCCTTCGTTGATAACAACACTTAAGAGTGTTGAAGAGGCTACCCTGTATAAACATTGTTATTATTATTATTATTTATTATTATCAGTTGGGGACTACACTATTAGTATGCGTTGCAATCGCTAATATGATCTTGTCATGGTAGCAATAGAAAGACAAGGTTCTTTATTTACCAAGCTGAATAATAGCAGTGCCAATTGCGTAATGCTGCTTCCCGAAAGAAATTGTTTATTTCTATCACACTTTGCCGACTCTGAAAAGTGATAGGAATTAGTTATCTTCTAATATTTGTCTGCATGATATCTAATATTTGTGAATCCAATGGATGTCAATGGATCATTTTGTATTTTGAGCACAATTATACACCAGGTTGACCCAATAAAACGTGATGCTCTTTTAAAATTCACCAAAAATTAATTATTCAACCGATCTTGAAATTTCTTTTTGTAAATTTGTATCGAGGACCATACCAAATTGATTTTTAGTAGATTATCGTTATTTTATTGTTTTGAAAGAGAGACGACGAAAAAATGGCATGAAAAACCATATTTTGAGCAATAATACTTTGCAAAATATTACAGTTTTAGCCAAAAAGCTATATCTTGCAATTTCATATAAAAGTTTAATTCCTAAGTGATATTAGAGTCTTTTCAAAGACATGAACAGTAAGTTTAATTGGTGGTGCGGGATAGTATTTCAATTTCATAATCATTTCTTTTAATTTGAGAGACTGCTCCAAAGCCAGGAAGCTTGTAAAAGCACAAATTCTGGCAAATGAAAAGCACTTCCAAGACTTTGCAATATCTCTAAAATTAATTTTGACAGTCTTTGACAAAATGCACAAAAAGAACATTTTCGTGATCGGTAACATATCAAATTTTGATGATTTTTCAAAACGTTTCACTTTTTGGGTCACCCGGTAGATTAGCCCTCATTTTAGTGTGTCTTGTTGCATTCAAATTATTAACAGTTAAAAATCTGCGACAAATGCTTTTGGAATTGAATTCACAAATAAACTATCTTTCGACATTCAAAAAATTTTCATTGAGTAAATTAACTCAGGACTTTGGTGTCAAATTAGTCCCGAAAGTTTACCTCAAGGGCCATTTTGGTATTGGACCACTCCTGCTCAAAATCTGAAAAAGCACCAGCAAGTTGAAGTGAAGCATGACAATCTTCACATGTTCACCTATGGCTTCTCACACCTTCGATTCACATATTTCTCTCAACAGTTTCGTTTTGCAGAGCATCAAGATAGCACTTTTCAGCATTTCTGCAACAACAAATTCACCGGTCACTAACATGATCAGAAGTTGCTGTTGATGCCCTGTCTGACAACAGACCAGGGATAGCGCATCTTTAAAAGCATCTCTGGTAAGATTAACGATCAAGCAACACAACTGCCTGAAGGATGCTACAATTTGATAGGCTTTTGGGACATATTAAGGCTCCCAAATTTGAAGTAGCAGATAATTCCCGCCGTCAAATTTCTCCCACCTACCCCTCAAACGGTTGCAATTATGAATGTTCAATTATCTTTGATGTTCAAGGTATCATACGTTGATGCTATTTATGTTGTTCTCTTCATTTCAGATTAAGCAGAATCTTGTGGATATCGAACAGCAGATTTACGAGGACACTGCAACATCGAATCTTTTCAAGATACGGTCGAAGTGGCCGAAAGGAAGTTATGCTTTGCCAAGGCCAAAGAGCGGTTGTCCGATATCATCTGGAGATACTTGGAAGTTTGGATATCGTTTGTATGACACTAATTTTACCTCCAACTACGATGCATATGGAAACGCAAGACAGGGCTACCATCTTAGAAACACAGTTTCGCTACTATTCTTCGTAGAAGAGTTCTGCTCAAGATCTGCATCAATTGAACGCAGTGAAAAGACCTTTCCGCCAGGGCAGTACTGCGTTTACAAGACCGGTATTTCGTGTCCCGTTGGACTTCAACCTGGGTCTATTAAATTCTTTCAAGATAAAACAACTGCAGATAGATGTTGGAGTCATACCAAAGGGATTTCACCTAAGAGTGAGTCATCATATACTCTTTTTTCAGGTGCACTGTCGTCGCGCTGATTGGGTAAATGGGTAAATAAGCCAACCAAACAGATGAGAATAAAGCTAACCTCAGTATTTTCGATTTATATAGAAATCCACGAAGATTATAATGATCTGACTCCCTTTATTCTCGAAAGAAAGCATGATCCAATAGCAGAAATGTTTGGTAATCATTTAAAGGCCAGATATTTTGTTAGTGATCGTATCCAAACATCTCGCCAATCACATCACGACCTTGTGCCTTTCTTCTTTTGATTTGGCATGGCAGGATTGATTTTGCATTTATTTACGAAATGTCGCTTAATTTTAGTCTGCAAATGACATTGTTTTTTTATCAGAACTGCTTGATGTGCAATATGATATGGTTCTGGTCACCCATATGTTTTGTTTGCCTTAGTATAGCAAGCAATTTGCATCAAATCTTTTAAAAAGATTGGACGAATGATTATTGCATCTTCCGGGACGACTGCACTTTAGCAAACCAGATTTATGTCATATCTCTCAGGAATGAATTTGACCAAATACCCTACTAACCCCAACTAAACCCTACCTTACCCTAACTAAAACGGAACTTACCGTAACTTACCCTAACTAACCCTAACTTAAACCCTAGCTAACCCTAACTAAAACCCTAGCTAACCCTAACTAAAACCCTAGCTAACCCTAACTAAAACTCCTTTTCCAAAACCTAACCCCAACCCTTACCCCATGACACATGACTTGCCGATATTGAGAGCTGGTCCGCTAGAGTGCAGACTCTCCTTCGAGCCATCTTCCTTCTGATTTAATGGCTCGAAGGAGAACTTCAGGTACCAAAAATAATCGTAAATATCCTAAGTTAATTGAGGATAAACTCAAAACTTACAGAATATATTAGAAACTGCTCGGAAATACGTAAGAATAACCAATCAAATGCAAGAATAACAGGAAAATAACTAACATAAGATTTGCGTCAACGGCCAACCTAGGTAATAAAGCAACTACTACTAGTCACTAGTCATGAACCAACACAACAGTACANACATCCTTCCTATTCCACTCAGTTGTTAATTGCTACTTGAAATAAGCATGGAATTATAATCAAAATACACGCATAAATGAAAAGAACCACAAGGAACAAAGTGTAAGATGGTTTTCTATTGTTAAATGAACAATACACGCCCATTGGCTCTATTAAGTAACCCGCAGGTATGTGGAGAGGAAAGGCGAGGTTTTCACTCACTGCTAAATAAATATCTGTGTTCTTTATTGATGTATCTTAATGATGTTAGAATATCGAATTAATCATCAACAAATACACAGTGTTCAAGGGGGCTACCGTAAACTCTCTATTTAGCCCCCTCTCTATTAAGCCCCGTCTCTAATGAGCCCCCCTTCTGAGTCAAAATTATAAATAAGCCCCCCTCTCTATTAAGCCCCCCCCACTTATATCAAATGCGAGAGGATACCGAAGATTTTCCGTTTTATAGATAAAACAAGTTTGGATGTTAATTTTCATATGGTTTGGGATTAAAACTGCGTTGAATTCATGTATTTGACTTATAAAAGTGTATGTTGACTCCGCAAAATATGAGGTAAAAGACCTAAAGCTATCGTTTTTAGCCTTGTAATCTGACTTTTTGACTAAGCCCCCTTCTCTAATAAGCCCCCTCTCTTTTAAGCCCCCCTCTGGAGTCTCCGAAATCAAATAAGCCCTCCAGGGACTTAATAGAGCGTTTACGGTATCCGTGTTCTTTATTGATGTATCTTAATGATGTAGGAATATCGAATTAACTAACAACTATACAGTTTTTCAAGGGGGTTAAATTTGCATCATCATCATCATTAGCAAAATGCTCTACCTAATACAGGCATGGCAGCTATATTACTAACATAAATTAAACTAAAGCAAAAACACTTGAACTAAAATAATGAACTAAAAATGAAATGAACAGAAATGAACCAAATATATCTATATTGAAATATAAGACCCCGTTTACACGTTGTCGGCATCACGCCGGCACGACACGATAACCGGCATGAGATTCTTTGCTTACAACTAAAAAGTTGTAGATTGGGGTGAACACCTATATGCACTTATATAAACAACCCTAACTCTTGCATTAAAGTTTTATCCATTTTGATTATATATTTGCAGCGCTAAATTTCTTCTTAAAAGCTTACAGACTCCATGGACAAAACATCCATAATTGATACACAATGACAATCAACAAATGCAGCAGGAAAAACCAAAGCATGAGACAAAAACAACCCATTCAGCAACCATCAACACGATCAGCAACAGCAGATCGCACAACAACAGCAACAAGGCTAGACGATACGAGCTATTTGCAAACAGGGATTCAAACTGAATAAAATCCAAACATTCTAGAAAGGTAATAAGCCTACTTTAAACAATAATAACAATGTATGTCAACCAGCTTTTTCGGAAGCTTATCAGTGATTCTCAAGCCGCTGTTCAAATTGTTGTTGTGTTTTCGTCTTGTGTCGGTCTCAATACAAAAGCACAACGATGAATACGAGAGTATAGTTTAGTTGAACGGGTTGAGCCTAAAATCACGAGATACCAATTTTTTTCGAATAAAATGGGAGTTTGAATTAACAGGGGGGGGGGGGGGGGGGTAGAAA
>REGM01000065.1:710939-743889 GCA_004194415.1 Aurelia aurita
GTGAATAGCCGACACTCGAAATATGGCAAAGAAAGAAATTTTCTTGAAACAAATCCTAGAACTTCAAAATGTCAAGTTTGTCTCAAGGGCTTCATTGAAAAGTTTATCTTTTTTCAGCTGAAAAAAGAAAAACTTTTCTCGCATACTGCAGGAAAGTTATAAGAAAGAAGCAATTTCCCGACCATAGGAAGATATAAATATCTGCTGTACACATTTTAACACTTATTCCAATCTACAGACTTTAATGGAATTACAGGCCAAATGTTAACAATTCCGCAAAGATAACCCAAAAACCACAATACGCCTTTTGACTGGAATACGGAGAATTGGAAGCTAATTAGGAAAGTTCTTCTTCGTGGCTAAAGTATCAGGAAAACTTTGGCTAGACAACGTAGGAGGAGACTAAATGTTAGCGGTACAATTCGGGTAGGAAACAATTCATAATTCAAGAACCTTGATCTGAGATAGACCTGTGTCCATTATCTCTTCTCATCAGTGGGAAAGGAAGGTTTAATGCAATATTTTCAAGGTTGTAAGTTGGACCATTACACCATCACGACAGGAAAGATTGAAGGCAAGAAAATGAGAGGAAGACGGAGGCAAATGATGCTACCATCCATGGCAGAAGGCTTTGCAATAACAACAAATACGATGTTACAAGCTGCAAAAGATCGCAGAAAGTGGAAGGCCATGACAACCGACGCTCATGACGGGCATGGTACCTAGAGGGGCCTAGAGACTTAGAGAGAGAGAGAGAGAGAGAGAAGTTGAATATAGTATGCAACAACACGTCAATACAGAATATGATACATTGCTATTGAAGTAAGGAAACTGAAATTTAAGAAAGTATGCAACAAAATCAGCCTAACCCCCGTAAACAAAACTGTTAAATGTAAAACACAATGGCTTGTATAATGTGGGGAAATGATACATTGCTAATGAAGTAAAGAAATTGAAGTTTTAATAAAGTATGCAACAAGATCAGCCCAACCCCGTAGTGGTCTGTGTAATGTGGGAAAATGATACATTGCTAATGAAGTAAGGAAACTGAAATTTAAGAAAGTATGCAACAAAATCAGCCTAACCCCCGTAAACAAAACTGTTAAATGTAAAACACAATGGCTTGTATAATGTGGGGAAATGATACATTGCTAATGAAGTAAAGAAATTGAAGTTTTAATAAAGTATGCAACAAGATCAGCCCAACCCCGTAGTGGTCTGTGTAATGTGGGAAAATGATACATTGCTAATGAAGTAAGGAAATTGAAGTTTAAAAAAGTATGCAACAAAATCAGCCTAACCCCCGTAAACAAAACTGTTAAATGTAAAACACAATGGCTTGTGTAATGTGGGAAAATAATACATTGCTAATGAAGTAAGGAAATTGAAGTTTAAAAAAGTATGCAACAAAATCAGCCTAATCCCCGTAAACAAAACTGTTAAATGTAAAACACAATGGCTTGTGTAATGTGGGAAAATGATACATTGCTAATGAAGTAAGGAAACCGAAGGTCAATGAGGCATACAAAGAACCAGCCCGCATGCGGAATGATGCCTACACAACTCTAACGAAAGAATATAAAAGCCTTAGTAAAATCGTGAGAAAAAAATGAGTATTTTGCATAAAGTTGCAACACATCAAGAATGCATCATGTGCATCATACCACCCATCGGGAAACGCAAAGCAAAAAAAAAAAGGCGAGAGAAAGATGTGAATAATTTCATAAAATTATGTCATAGCATTTGACTAAATTATTGACAAGTTTTGTGGCACAGGATTTGGAAATCGCGTCAAATAATCGAATGACTGCTGGACGGTTCCTCACAGCATATATCGTGGGATAAAATCCCAAAGAGATTAAACGAAAATGCAAATAGTGCATTAACTTGAAAGCAGCCCACTAAAGGCTAAACAAAAGGACAACATTTCATTTAATCTTTGAGATTTTTTCATTGGCCAGTCAAAACTGCAGTGGCCTCTCTGAATAGTTACTTCTAAATACGTCCATTATTTTTATAGTATGTCTTTGTTTTCGAATCTAAACTGGCGATATGCAAGGCTCTGATAGTTTCTTTTGGGAGCTGGGATTAAGGGAGCACGACAAAAAAATACGAGAACTAGAGAGCAGGGAGCACACAATTCTTTGCGGAAGACGAAAAGGAGGGATATTGAATTGGGTCAAATATTGAAGGGAGCATGCTGTTTTTCAAGGAGGAGCAAGGGAGCAACAACCCCCTCTCTCAGAGACTCATATGCTGCGATCGGTGTGACCATTCTAACATATTCAGCAATTGATTCCATCATTCAACGCAATTCTCAAGGACTAAAATAGATGCTCTGGCCTTGTTTGCAGAATTAAGCATGTTTCTTACAAGAAAAACGGGAAAGAATTCAGCAGGGGACATCCACTAATGTACTTTTGATACCAATGTATTTCCACGTTTTTAATTAACGAATGAGCACGGTGAATGGGCGGAATCGACATTTTTGCAAGGAACAGATATTTCCGTGGACATTTTCCCTTTTCGATTTACATCTTGTTAAGTAAAATAGGCATTATACGATAAATAAACGAGACACTCTGAGAATCCCAGTGCGACGCTATATTTTGCAATGACTTGAAGACTCAAGCTATGGTTGTAGGATCTCGGCCAAATCTTAAAAAAATCTCCGATAAGAAAATAGAGTCCCCTTCCTTTGCCATTGGTGACTCACAAGTAGAGATTGTTGAGAAAACNCCTAACCCCCGTAAACAAAACTGTTAAATGTAAAACACAATGGCTTGTATAATGTGGGGAAATGATACATTGCTAATGAAGTAAAGAAATTGAAGTTTTAATAAAGTATGCAACAAGATCAGCCCAACCCCGTAGTGGTCTGTGTCATGTGGGAAAATGATACATTGCTAATGAAGTAAGGAAATTGAAGTTTAAGAAAGTATGCAACAAAATCAGCCTAGCCCCCGTAAACAAAACTGTTAAATGTAAAACACAATGGCTTCTGTAATGTGGGAAAATGATACATTGCTAATGAAGTAAGGAAATTGAAGTTTAAAAAAGTATACAAAGAACCAACCGAACCCCGTAAACAAAACTGTTAAATGTAAAACACAATGGCTTGTGTAATGTGGGAAAATGATACATTGCTAATGAAGTAAGGAAACCGAAGTTCAATAACGCATACAAAGAACCAGCCCGCATGCGGAATGATGCCTACACAACTCTAACGAAAGAATATAAAAGCATTAGTAAAATCGTGAGAAAAAAATGAGTATTTTGCATAAGGTTGCAACACATCAAGAATTTATCATACCACCCATCGGGAAACACAAGACAAAAACATAAGGCGAGAGAAAGATGTGAATAATTTCATAAAATTATGTCAAGGCATTTGACTAAATTATCGACAAGTTTTGTGGCACAGGATTTGGAAATCGCGTCAAGTAATAGAATAACTGCTGGACGTTGCCTCACAGCATATATCGTGGGATAAGATTCCAAAGAGATGAAACAAGAATACAAATAGTGAATCAACTTGATAACAGCCCTCTAAAGGCTTAAGAAAAAGGACAACATTTCATTTAATCTTTGAGATTTTTTCATTGGCCAGTCAAAACTGCAGTGGCCTCTCTGAATAGTTACTTCTAAATACGTCCATTATTTTTATAGTCCGTCGTTCTTTTCGAATCTAAACTGGCGATATGCAAGGCTCTGATAGTTTCTTTTGGGAGCTGGGATTAAGGGAGCACGACAAAAAAATAGGAGAACTAGGGAGCAGGGAGCACAAAATTCTTTGCGGAAGACGAAAAGGAGGGATATTGAATTGGGTCAAATATTGAAGGGAGCATGCTGTTTTTCAACGAGGAGCAAGGGAGCAACAACCCCCTCTCTCAGAGACTCATATGCTGCGATCGGTGTGACCATTCTAACATATTCAGCAATTGATTCCATCATTCAACGCAATTCTCAAGGACTAAAATAGATGCTATAGGTTGGCAATGCAGTATGGCCTTGTTTGCAGAATTAAGCATGTTTCTTACAAGAAAAACGGGAAAGAATTCAGCAGGGGACATCCACTAATGTACTTTTGATACCAATGTATTTCCACGTTTTTAATTAACGAATGAGCACGGTGAATGGGCGGAATCGACATTTTTGCAAGGAACAGATATTTCCGTGGACATTTCCCTTTTCGATTTACATCTTGTTAAGTAAAATAGGCATTATACGATAAATAAACGAGACACTCTGAGAATCCCAGTGCGACGCTATATTTTGCAATGACTTCATTTACCCCAAGCCTGATTTTCTAGCGCGAATTGATAAAGTCACGTGACATGTCTTCTGTATGAATGAATCAAGTAAAAGATTCGGCTTCCTTTTGGCAAATATTAAACATTTCTTCAAGGAGATTTGAAAAATGGAGTAATTCCAAAATGAAATTTCTTGAAAAAGAACTGAAATTACCTCAAGTTTTCCTGGAAATTCGACGTTGTTGTAATGGAAATGGGACATCTCCTCGATGCGCGGAAAACGTGTTTCACTGCTAACGAGCCTGTAAGGGGGAAGAAATAATTGATTCATTGCGGTTTTTAACCCTGAAGACATAGGTAATTGTTGCATCAGATAACGATGCATGGAAAAGTTACAGAATCAGAATGGTTTGGACAATCGTGAGATAAATTGCCTATTCTGAAAGGTAACAACAATTTATTTTCATCTTTTAGAGCAAAAAATTGCAAATCATTTCACTAGGGATATAACGGGTAAGCCAAAAAAGAGTAACCCCCAAGATAAAAAATTTCTGAAAACTTTCAGAATGTAAGATTTTGATGAAATTTACATGGCATTAAGTACAGTTTCTGTGCAAATAATGCTTTTTCCTAATTTCTCGTGGTCTTTAAGGTTGAGTTTGTTGCATGAGAATAAATTCTGAACTGTACGATTTTCATTAAAACCATTCTCCATGGCACTCGATCATGCAGATCATAGTACAAGAAATAAACGTCATCAACTCTTGGCAGTATAATGGAGCTACAATGAGTAACAAGATGAAAAGCTTTTCAAATATTTGTAGTGAGCTTTATTCTCTTTGACGATTTTGTTGACAGTTTTCTTAAATAAATTTAAGTCACATGAAAGCCTAGTTACAATTGATTTCAAATACGAGGTCCAGCTTTTTATGAACCATNCAACAATTTATTTTCATCTAATAGAGTAAAAAATTGCAAAATCATTTCACTAGGGATATAACGGATGGGCAAAAAAATAGTAACCACCAAGATAAAAAATTTCTGAAAAACTTTCAGAATGCAAGATTTTGATGAAAACTTCATGGCATTGAGTACAACATAAAATACACCTATTGAGTGAAAATCAGCTCATTATCAACTGCAGTTAGAGAGAAAGGAGGTTTTGAAAAACGATCGTCACGAAAACCACTGTAACGAAATCACTAATCATCAACAATAACCCACAAACTTATTGTTTGATTATTGAATAATTTCTGTGCAAATAATGCTTTTTCCTAATTTCTCGTGGTCTTTAAGGTTGAGTTTGTTGCATGAGAATAAATTCTGAACTGTACGATTTTCATTAAAACCATTCTCCATGGCACTCGATCATGCAGATCATAGTACAAGAAATAAACGTCATCAACTCTTGGCAGTATAATGGAGCTACAATGAGTAACAAGATGAAAAGCTTTTCAAATATTTGTAGTGAGCTTTATTCTCTTTGACGATTTTGTTGACAGTTTTCTTAAATAAATTTAAGTCACATGAAAGCCTAGTTACAATTGATTTCAAATACGAGGTCCAGCTTTTTATGAACCATGTGCTTTTTAATCTGTGAGTAAGTTTTTGTGACAGTTTTTGGTGAATTTTATAAGGACTATGGCTCAAGAAACATTACCAACAAACTCTGAGTTGAACTATCAAAATCATGAAACAGACAATTGTTCATTTCATTTTCATATATTTTCTACTTTTTAAACAACGGGGTATGAGTTTCAGCTAATATATATATTCACTGATTTACAGACTGACTTGTAAAAATGATGAATTATACCTATGAAAAGAAATTAACTAATTGGAAAACCTATATTTACAATGACTAAAAAAGATGACATATTTAGAAATACTGCTCAATAAATGGTTAGCAGTCATTCGAGATTGAGGCGGTGAAACTTGCACAAGAGGCTGACTCTTTTATTGAATGCTTAAGTTATTCCTATGATACTTAAACACAATTCTACTCACTGTTTAACCCTGATTCTTCCAACCGTTGACTCGCCAAGTGGCTCTTTAAATATGACTTCATTCTAGAAAGACAAACACAATATAATCCTTGTCATTTCTATTCGATATTAACAGTTCGAGGCTTGGTTGTACAGCAATAAACAGATGATTCCCTGAAAGATAACTAACAAAAGCGAAGGTAAAAGCAATCAGCAATCAACAATCAACATACTGATCTAACAGATGGATCAATGCCGACGATTTATCTGTTGCTTACGTATATAAAATAGACAATAACGCTAAAGATGGCGGCTCCAAAGGCCCTGTTGTGTTTTGCTGCAAAGAACGCTGGTAAAAAGATCCCTAACGACCACCTAACGACGTACAAATTTCTGTCTGCCCTTTCTACTATTTAGTTTGAATTCGAATGCAACATGGTTTGAAAGGAAACATTTCCAAAGCAGAAAAGTAAAGTTTTGATTTAAATTGCAGTTTTAATTAAAGATTCGCATTCGAATTACAAAATTTTGCTATTTGTTTCCTTGACTACTTGTTCCGAACTTTACCACAGCTAGCTAGTCGAAACGGAAGACCAAAGTTTCTATCTCGTTATGGGCCGTTATGTGGCCGCCAGGGAGCTTTTTACCAGCATGCTCTGGGCGGCCGCCATCTTTAGCGCTATTGTCTATCAACATACAGATCTAGCAGATGGATCAATGCCGACGATTTATCTGTTGCTTACGTATACAAAATTGGTATCGCACACCATACTGTACGAGTCAAAAAGACTTCCGTGCAACAGATGACACATACTTCGAAAACCAACTCTTTCGTTCTAACTGTGCGTCGAGAGGTTCTTTCACCGTTGAGCACTGTTCAGGTTTCTTTCGCTCATTTAAATACTGAAGGAAATTATTCATGGGAAGGATTTTTCATAGTTGAGACAATGCGTTGCATGCGTTGAAAGTTCATAGTGCGGATGGGGAAAAATTCACATTTTGTAAGGAAATTTCCTTTGAAAGCTTGTAAAAGCTCTTTCGAAAGATACTAANTATCTGTTGCTTACGTATACAAAATTGGTATCGCACACCATACTGTACGAGTCAAAAAGACTTCCGTGCAACAGATGACACATACTTCGAAAACCAACTCTTTCGTTCTAACTGTGCGTCGAGAGGTTCTTTCACCGTTGAGCACTGTTCAGGTTTCTTTCGCTCATTTAAATACTGAAGGAAATTATTCATGGGAAGGATTTTTCATAGTTGAGACAATGCGTTGCATGCGTTGAAAGTTCATAGTGCGGATGGGGAAAAATTCACATTTTGTAAGGAAATTTCCTTTGAAAGCTTGTAAAAGCTCTTTCGAAAGATACTAAACGTGATTAATATCCCCAATTTACGATTTACGAATTCTTTATACGAAACCAAGAAATTGATTCTAAACTAAAACTGCCATAAAATCATCAAATTCTATGTACTGGTTTAAGAACAGCAAATTTAGCTCAATTTAGGGCTGCCTGGAATTGAAACATACTGCAAAAAGCATCAGAAGACTACCAAATCAATAGACGATTACGCTAAAGATGGCGGCAAGGAACTTCTTCCCACGATGCATTGCGTTCTTTAATCGAATTCCTATAGAATCGTTAAAGATTCGTAATTGGAACGCAATGCATGTTGGTAAAAAGATCCTCTCTACCATCTTTAGTGCAATCGTCTATTGTATATTGAGCTTCTACGGTACCTTGGTCATAAATGTCAGAGGAAAATACCAAGAATTCTTGTCTTGTCCAAAAGAGAAGCTAACAGAATAGGTTTAATGAAAAAATGACTGAAAAGCGGAGAAGATAATATATTTTTAGGGTATGGATGCTTCTTCCGTATGGTTTTACTCCTCCATGTACAGTTGCCTGAAACGTCTCGAAACGTAAATGAAGGCAGGGTGTTTAATAAATTTGGAGTGCATCGGTTAGAACTCCCATCCACTTCATTCTTCTTCTTTATGTGTCATGCGCTACGGCGTTCACGATCATGCTCTTCCAAATTTCTCTATCTTGACAGGCTTGAATGAGTTCATTTCCATTTGTCGTGTTAGTCCATTCTTTGATGTTGCTCAAATACGTCATTCTCTGTCTGCCTCTTGCTCTTTTACCTTCTACTTTCCCAGTTAGCGATAGATTCTCTATGCCTTTTCTCCGCATAACGTGTCCTAAAAATGTCATTTTCCTGTTTTTGATGGTCTGTAACAGTTTGCGCTTTACGTTAGCAATTGTCAGTACTCTCTCATTTGATATTTTATCGGTCCATGAAATCTTCAGCATTCTTCTTATAAACCACATTTCTGTTGCCTCCAAACGCTTTTGCATAACAGATGAGATACTCCATGTCTCACAACCATACAGAAGGATGGACCAGATGTAACAATTCAAGATTCTCTGTCTCGTAGACATAGTGATGTTTGAACTTGTTAAAACAGATCTCTTTTTGTTGAATGCCTCTTTACTTATTGCAATTCTTCGCTTTATTTCACAATCAGATTTACCATCAGATGTTAAAAAGCTTCCTAGGTAGTTGAATTTTTCAACATGTTTTATTTCTATTCCATTTGCTGTAAGCGTACAGGTTGGTGGGCTTTGCTTCTTTGATACTGTCATCGAGTATGTTTTCTTCGCATTCAATGACAGCGCCAAGGACTCACTCTCTTCAATAACTTTATCTAGAATATGTTGGAGAATTTCTTCTGTTTCAGCAATCAAAACAGTATCATCTGCATATCTGATGTTGTTTACATTGCGTCCATTTATAACCACTCCATGCAGCTCTTCGACTTCCCTCAAGATTATTTCACTGTACAACGAAAACAAGTCTGGTGATAAAACACAGCCTTGCCGAACACCTCTCTCGATCTTAATCCAATCACTCAATTCATTTTCAACTCTAACTGCAGCAGTCTGTTCCCAGTATAGATTTCTTATCCATCGCAGAGTCTTTCCATCGATATCAAGTTTATCAAGTATGGCAAACAGTTTTTCATGTCGAACTTTGTCAAACGCCTTTGAATAATCGATAAAGCACAAATATAGATCCTTTTGAACCTCAATAATTCGTTCAATCACATTGCGCATGATAAATATCGCATTAGTAGTTCCCTTTCCTTCAGTGAATCCACATTGTACATCTGCAATTTCTTGTCGTATAGGTTTTTTCATTCTTTTCATTAGGATCTTTAACATTAATTTAGTAATGTGGCTCATTAGACTAATAGTTCGATGTAGCTCACATTCTGTGGTGCCTGCTTTTTTCGGCAGTGTTATAAATATTGATCTAGACAAGCTGTTTGGTATTGTACCGGTGTTATACATTTTATTCATGATGGATTCTATTTTATTGATTTTAGTGTCCTCCAGTGCCTCTATCATTTCTACAGAGATGTTGTCAGGTCCCGTTGCTTTCCCATACTTCATGCTCTTTAAGGCACATTCAATTTCCTCTTTCAAAATAGGTGGTCCTTCCATTTCCTTATTAATTTCTGGTCTTTCTCTTCTGTCGTCTTCAAACAGATCACCGATGTATTCTTCCCATCTACCAAGAATCTCTTCTTTTCCCATTAATATAGTCCCTATTTTGGATTTCAAACATCCACTTCATTAGGTAACCTGAAAACTCACCTCTTTGATTAGGTCGTTTCAAACTTTAGATGTACACCACGTAACCATGCAGTCCCCGTCGTAAATCTTCTTTTTCGTTTGTAAAGTCTGTTGCATGTTAGATGGCAGGCGGTAATATATACGAAAGGAAAACTATAAGAGGAGTTTTTCCCCATCAGTGTCTTTTCTTGGTCACCATTTTGACCTGACATCTTATGTGAAACAGACTTACGTATTAAATCGTTTGTATTATTAGACGATTACGCTAAAGATGGCGGCGAGGAACTTTTACCAATATGCATTGCGTTACAATTACGAATCCTCAACGATTCTACAGGGATTCAATAAAATAATGCAATGCAATGCATCTTGGTAAAAAGTTCCTCGCCGCCATCTTTAGCGTAATCGTGTATTAACGTGCATCTGTGTTTAGTATGTTTTTGTCTTCATGTAATGGTCGAGGGGTAATCGTAGTCTTCTGCTCCGAGTGGTATGGTCCTTGTATAGTATTGTAATTTAGATTGTAATTACTGTAATCCGTAATACGTCTTGTAAATTTCTAATGGAATACAAAAAAGAACTCACCTCGCTTTGAATTGGTGCTGAGTTATCAAACAGCACACTACTTCTTTTCGCACTGACTCTTCCATCGACGGATAGGCGCATCAACTTTTTGTTTACACTAAAAGAAAATAATAAAATTCATGAAATTCGCATTGTAGTCAACGTTAGATTGTATTATTTATTTGTCCACTCATTCTAATGTTGATTCTTTACAAAACCAGCTTTTTCAGCCGATTTTAACGAATTTTCGGTGGCCATTAAATGCCACTCTGAAATATTGCTTTTTGAGCAAAGTAAATTGAAAATAAGAATCACGAGCAAAGTAAATTGGTTAAGATCAGAAACATTGACAAAATCTAGGATGATTTGTGCGCATGTTGCAGAAAAACATGCCAAGGCCTTTCTTTATGGGGAAAAGGAACGCTCTGTAAGGTCCTACTGGAGTCATAGTGTGCACCTTCTCCACAATTATCAAAGCTGATCTAACAGAGCAATTTCACAGATTTTTCATCCAAGCTGCCATAAAAACATATATGTCTAAAATTTTTCATCCAAGCTGTATAAAAGTCTAACTAAGAGTTAGAGATCAAGCTGTAGTTTTAATGTCAACATTTTAATGTCGTAAAAGTGATGGGTCCACATATTATCAGTATGAAAGCGTTCATTGCGCTTCAGGGAAAAGCTGCCTAAACTCTTAGGACCCGTGTACATGGAGCAAATAGTCCTGGTTACCAATGGCCCGCATGTTCAAAACTGGTAATAGACTAACATCGGATTACGACTATGCATATGACTACAGAATCATGCATTTTAATCCATGATTAGCGCTAATCGAGGTTTGAACAACCGGTCCAGGACTATTTCAATGCTGGGATCCCAGCATATCTTCAAAACACTGCATTATTTAGTTTTCGGTTTACATGGGGATTTGATCCCATCCCGGCTAAACGAGACTACATTCAGCTGCCAGGATCCCAGCTAAGACAGGCGNATCGAAGGACATGAAAAAGGATTGTCCTTGTCTGTACGGTCAGGACATGACAGTTTATCTCCGTTGAGATCGTACCTTGAGGATTCCATTGTCAAGGCTCGAATTGAGCCTTGACAATGGAATCCTCAAGGTTCGATAAGGACTTCCACGGACTTCCATATTCTTGTCATACAAAAGCCACTTTCATTGGCAAGGAAACTTTCTGATGGAAAATTCCGGATGAAGTTTCTGTTTTCCACGAACTTTCATTGCTAGAGAACTTTCCGAAAATGTACCAAAATAAATGTTGAAAATTGTCTGGCTTTCAGCAATCTTCTGGCTCTGACCCCCTTCGACTAAAATATCAAGCACAATCTACCAGTAAAACAACTTCACAAACCAACCATAGCATGTTGTCGGTGGCGAGGCGCAGCATTTCCCCTTAACCCAATCTCACCTGGATTCCACCCCCCCTAACAAATTTTTGTTTGCTATTTGTAACATACGCAATGCAGCATCCCAAGATTGTGCAAGTTTAACCTTACATCTATACTGTATCGAATGATGAAAATTTTGAGATTCTAAATATAGCACCATAACCATGGCAACCAATTTTTTACCGAGTGGTCGACAAAAATTGAATACCAATTTTGTAATTGTAACAAATATTAATCTCAAATATGATCCATATTATGCATATACATGTATTTAATGATATCCAACGCAATTTGACACAACAAATTAAAATTTAATCCCTTATTTTGTTGTTATAATCATGATGCCCATTATCATAATAATCATAACTTCATTTCTTTTTATTGTCATAGCAACAAGAACAATAGACTTAATTTGATTTTATCACGTGATTTTGATTGTTTACATCAAAGTTCATCTAATCACTAAGTTTAAAGATCATAGCTACTGTAACAGCGGAGAAAAAGAGGGGGGTGGAATCAACCCCCCCCCATGCATTGACCGCATCAAAAGTCCCAGGTGAGATAGGGTTAATCCAGATCCCTTCGAACAACCTAGCATCGGCATGACCATAGTAAATGGCATGACAAATTACTGGCCCCAACAAAACGAAACGAAACGTGTAGCAAAGTTAATCAATGATACCCATTTGCTATAAAACTACCATAAACCAATTCCACCAGTTTTTAAACCAATTTTATTTGTTCAGGATGATATTCTTGGAGGATGAACAAGATCTTATAAAACCAACATTTTATACAAAATAGGGTGAGTAGCCGAGTGGCCTATACAGTTCCCGTTAGGTAACTGAAGTTAAGCTTCGTCGCGTGAGATTTTGATGGGTAACCTTCCACCAGATGCTTGACCAGACAACTCACCTCGCCGTCTTTCAGAATGGACGTTAAACTAGGGGTCCTATGCCTGGATGCGGCATGTATTGCTCACTCTTGTATGTATGATCTGAGTGGTGTGGCTTCCACATGTCTGAGGGGTTTGAGGCTTCCTGATACAACGCTGTGGTAGGCTGAGCATGCACTTCCAGCTAATATAAACCAATACAGTAAAAACCCGCATAAAAGAACCTGTGATTTTCTGTCACAGGCTGAAGTGGTTCTTATTTATATAGGATGGGTTACAGGAAAACAGCCTCAATGGCTTCTTAAATCAGTTCTCAAATGATTGTTGATACAATTTACAGTATCTATTTGAATTTTCTTTCAAATTTTCAACTTCTTGGACTTCATATAATATAACTAAATAAAAGTCATGTGATGTATGTACTGGATGAACCAAAAAAGTTGATTTTTACATTTTTGAAATTGGTTGAACATGATTGACTTTTTGTACTCTACTACTTTGCGTGTATTTTAATGATTTAGCACTAGCACATATACCTGGGTTTGCACCAGCCTGGTTCCCTGCGTCAACTTGACCGCGTTCGCGTGAGAGTCCTGGACGCCAGGGAAGCATTTTGTTGACAAACATGTTATTTTAAACCGCTTCCGTGGAAACCAGTCCCTTAGTCGAAAATGACGTCAGGGTACCAGACTGGGTTTGCACTAGACTTACGACGTGATTCCTTGTATTCGTTCAATATTCTTAATCTGATTTTTTATTTTCTCTCATATGAGGAGTGAGGACTCACATCCAATCAGTAACGAATTGGGAACTAAATTTGATTGAAACCGAATGCCTCGTGAAGCAAAAATTCCTACACAACCCCCAGCACGTTTTTGTTAAACACAAGGTTCAGGACGTTGGAAGATGCTTACATGCATCATATACCCTGAGAAGGAGCATCTATATCCAATAAGAATGCAGGATTCCGTGAGGATTATGTCATGTGATTCAGATCTTTGATATGATTGGATCCGCGGGAAAAGCCGCGAAGATCCTGAAATTAGTTCCCATTTTTGGTGCGTTTGGTCATAAGTCTCAGTTTGAGCGATAACCATCCAATTCAATGAGCGATGAGTATAGCTTTGCACCAGCTTTTCAATCATTAGTAATATTTTGTATAAGAGCCTGCTTTATTTGCCAGGCTGAAGTTATCTACATGGTATTTTTTTGGCCAAAAATCAGCCTGGAGGTTCTTAATCCACTGTTTCTTTATGCGGGTTTTTTACTGTATCGGAAAGGATACCGGGTTGGAACTTGGAAGTACAACAAAAAACAAATGTTAAGTTTCTATTACCTATCACTTCTTCCTAGACACTCGAAAGATTCCATTAATTACTGACAGCATTTGACATAACTCAGATTCTTTGTTTTCAAAATTCCTTTACACCTCAATTATGTTAGCACACTGTCTCAGTCCAGCTTTGACATAATAAGATCCCGATTTAAACTGAAACCACACAAGACACACAAATGAGTTTGACACGACTTAAATTTAGTAACTGTCTCAAACCATACTTCTGACAATAGGTGACGCTTAGAAAACAGACACAAGGAACGGGGGACAAACAGACAGTCGCTCCTCAATATAATAAAAGGTACCTCTCTTTTTGACGAGAGTGTAGACGCTTTACATTTCGGATGTTTAAAAAAATGTAGACACTTTTGAAAATCACCAAAATTCGATTACAAGGTCCATCTTCAAATTTTCCTTTTGGACTAATAGAGGAAAGAACAAACTATGTTTCCACCAATAGCTTATCTTTTGGTAGGTCTAAAATTGCAAATATAGCTGTTTTGAGAGCTGCCTGGTTTTGACGCATACTGTGAAATTTTACAAATAATAATCAAATTAATTTCGCTGTCCATCATAAGCATCCTCCGGGTGTTAATTGTCATGATGGGATACACTGTCATAAACACTTCAATCGCAAATTTACGGCTCTTAGTCAAGAAAACAATGTCTCTAACAGAGTATGGTTAAAAATATGGTTTTCAAACTGTTATTTTATAATGAGAACAAAAAATTTGCTCCACTTTTCAATTCATTGAATCATTGACTAAAGGGGGGCAAAGGGGGCAATTTTATTTTTTCGGCTTTTTCAATGCCCATTCATCGCAATTTTCCCTCTGTAATTCCATCCAGAACCACATGTCTATCATTCTCACAATTTTTGGGTTTTTGGGTTTTGATTTTTGGGTTTTCTCCTCCCAAGAACATCGATTGCTTTCTTTGAAATCTTAAAGATTTCCTAGAGTTCAAATTGAAACTTTTCTTTTCAGACGAACATGATTATCTAATTAAGATCTTTCTGTGATAATTTGTTTTGTATTTGTTAGTTGGATACGGTACGAATTTCGCGGGACCGAAAAGCTATGCGATGCAAAATACACCTTACAGATTTTCACAAAACTGCGAAGCACGTGGTTTGTTTCGATACTGTAGTTCACAGTTTTGGGGGCCTTTTGGAAATCGAAATGTAAAATCACTTCGAAAAAACAAAACCCAAAATTGCTTGGTATGTTATGAATAACTGGACTTAAATGGATTGAGCTTCAACTTTTGATCAAGTTAAATTTGTTTAAGTTGGAAAGCAGGGGCAATAGAATTCAGCTGAAGTAAGCAGATGAAGCGGATACTTACCTTGGCAAACTACAGAGGCAGTAGAACACCATTTTCGATCGAAATTTGAAATGCAGTAAATATGAATTTTTGACAATATGATTATGATGACTTCAGTGATTTATTCTCTGTTTCTGATCATGCATGATGGCAGGTAGCTCAGATACCTTCATTTTCTTCCGCAAACTGACAGATCAATAACAATATATATGGTTCACAAACAAGATTTTCTTTGCTTTAGCTGCTGGAGAAAATACTAGAATAATTCTTCTTGTGAGCAAAGGCAAGAAATAAAAACTGCGAGGTCCAAATTGTACAATGAACTACAATAACAAATAAGAAGCGATCTTGAGTATTTATCCAGCTCCAAGATAACTCTTGAAAACGCATGCATAAATAACCAGAAAATCAACACGATACTCTCACGAAACCAGACAATGAACTTCCTCCTATAACTTTCTAGACATTAAATTCAAGTCGAAGACAGCTCAAACGAATAAATCCATCAAATTTCAATATCTTGAAAGACATCTTATGCTGCCACTAACTTCTTTGCAATAAATCAGGAAAATCTCAGTTACAACATGTCTCCACAAATATTTGAAATCATGTGGGAATATTGTCAATAGTTTGAATAAAACACGAATCAGATTTAAAGAACAGACTCCAGTTTTCCATCAAAATTCCGATTGGCTAAAATCTCCATTCACCACATGAACAACTATTGAAAGAAGACCACGTGACTATTACATTCCATAGCCAGATCTACACTCTGCTTTGGTTACACGGGGGTTGCAAATAAATGGCCACTTCGAAACGACAGGTGGGCTAGATGAACTTGTTTATTGCTAAATCAAAGGAGTAATTAACTAAAACTGCAGCCGTGTGAAAAATAGATATTAGAAACATGAAAGCCTCTGCAGAAATTAGTTCATTTTTTTCAAGGTTGTTTATAGAGTTAAAATAGTACATGCTCGATAATTGACTTAATAACGAGCACATGCTCGAAACGTCGTATTTCTTACATCTACGCTATTTTATGGTGCTTTAATCATTTATTTATCATATTGTCGTTTAAAATAGTCCAGTAGTGAAAAATTGCCATCGTGCCGATTTCTTAGGAGTCTTTTAGTCCTTGTGCCACTTATGCTTCTAACATGCTACCTTACCTTTTCGTCCAGCCGATATGTTACGTGATGCTATACATTTTCTCATAAAGCGTTTTCTTATAATAAGAAACCAGCATCATTTAGATGTGAAGCATTTTTGACATTATGTACTTGCTTGTATAACTTTAGGGATTTTCTTTTTCAAACATGTGTTTTTGCCTGAAATTTGCTAGTTCGGTTTTTCTGCTGGACTCTGTTGCTAGGGCTATTCTTAGAATATTCTTAATTTTGGGTAAAATGTCAGCCTGATATTCTTATGAGGGATATTCTTATACAAAACTGTATTCCTTTCTAATTTAAAAATTAGGCTGCAAACTCATATTTTACCCTATTTTACAAAGAAACACAAAACATCTGCATTTGAAGTATGAAACGTAAATTGTGAAGACTTTACAGGAGTTTCATTGGGAAACATTGCACCGAAACTATGGCCCCATTCACACTGCTCCGTTTGGCAATTATCCGTTTTTGACGCATACAAGCTACCCGTTCACATTGCTCCGTTTTGTACAAAAACGGAGGGGAAAACATCCGTTTTTGTCCGTTCACATTGATCCAGTGCGTTTTCAAAAACCCCCATTCTTGTGGATATTTACTTTTGACAGCGTTTTTGAAAACCGCCGTTTTGTGCTGTTTTTGTGCGGATCAATGTGAAAACTTTCACAAAAACGGATGCTTTCTCTTCGTTTTCGTACAAAAACGGAGCAGTGTGAACGGGGCCTATGTTGAAGAGGCTAGTAGGTCAAAGCATAGGCATCGAATCTTTACAAAACTTTAAAATTAATCGTGTAAAATTTTATTACTCTTTTCTTTCAAAGCAATGGCTTGAAGGCGAATTTAGGTCATTTGCCATAATTCAACAGAGACAGCATTTTTGATGTCGCCATTATTTTTAGAATTACAGCATGTTATATATTTCTTCTATTTTTGAAATTGCGACGTCATCAAATTGTTAAATCGTAAATTAGAAAAGCTCTAGACATATGTTTAAATCCATATTGTAGAGCTTCATAAACTAAGGTTTTCTGGAGGAATTTTCTCAAAGGGCAATAACATTATCCATGATTGATTTTAAAGCTTTGCAAATATTCGACGCATATGATGCAGGCCGAAGACAAATTATTTTGATGAGTTTTACTGCAGTTAGTTTTTTCAAATATATTAAATAGTTGATGCTCGGGTTGCCATTCCTCTCTTAAAAAAGAGATTACTAAAGTCTGTCTCAAATTAGATGTGACGTGAGATTTGTGATAACGCAAAATTACTCATGCAAAACACTTCAATTGTTGTTATTCGCGGGCATTTTCACGTGACATCTGATTTGAGACAGACTATATATCTGCACCACGAAAAACTGACAGGATATCGACCAACAGGCACATCTAAAAAAACCTTGAAATAACCCCCGGTTAATCTACCCTATCGTNTATAAAAAAATACGTGTATGCCGTAGGTCGAAGAGGTCGAAGACAAATTATTTTGATGAGTTTTACTGCAGTTAGTTTTTTCAAATATATTAAATAGTTGATGCTCGGGTTGCCATTCCTCTCTTAAAAAAGAGATTACTAAAGTCTGTCTCAAATTAGATGTGACGTGAGATTTGTGATAACGCAAAATTACTCATGCAAAAACACTTCAATTGTTGTTATTCGCGGGCATTTTCACGTGACATCTAATTTGAGACAGACTATATATCTGCACCACGAAAAACTGACAGGATATTGACCAACATGCACATCTAAAAAAAACCTTGAAATAGCCCCCGGTTAATCTACCCTATCGTGACTTGACGGGTTCAAAGACAGAATTTATTCTCCGTCCTTTAGAGAACAAAGGTTTAACAACGAATTGAATAATATATGCACGAAGCATGCTCGTCTTCCGCACTCTTGTAACGATCAGAATTACACCTGTTTTTTGAACAATGACTTCTAAAGGAAATCGTAAATTCGGGTTTTTATTTGTTTTGAAAATTTGCGAATGAAATGAATCGGAAAGAAGCCTTCACACTGTGATGGAGGCATAACAAATGTCTTCTCGATGAACTGCTGCGCCAGTAGCAGTCTCTTGTGTCTGGTGTTATTCGAATTCAATTAAACAGAAGGCGTGTCAGGTGGCTATTGTTAACAAATGTTCACGAAAAGGCAGGGCACATTAAGCTAGATTTCCACATGGTGCAACATATCGCACGTGCTACATTTTCAACTGATTTGATTGGATACCTCTAAATAAACGTCAATCAAAGAGCGAAATAATTTGTTGCAGAACAATAGGAATGTAGCGCGCGCGATATTTTGCACATGTGGAAATCCAGCTGCAACAAAGGATATCGCTCTTTAATTGACATCAATTCGGTTTCAACCAATCAAATCCACTGAAGAGGTAGCGTCTGTGACAAAATAGTGAAACAATGCTCCCACTCTTCCTCAACGGGCTGCTTCTTTGCAGCAGATGAAAGTCACTTACTTGGGATAAAAAGGTGTCGAAAAGATATGCAACTACATTGAAGGCGCTGCTGAAATATACGCTTAACTAATAAGACCAATTGCAGAACAGTTTCGCTTCAGAACGAAAAGCACAGCAGGTAGGTTTACTGCACAAGCTCCTGAATCAAAGTTGGTCTAAAGATGATGGAAAGGAATTTTTCACCATGGTTCTTTGCGTCATATGGAATTTGAACTGATGTGGTGCGTTGATTTGTCATAGAANTGAAACAATGCTCCCACTCTTCCTCAACGGGCTGCTTCTTTGCAGCAGATGAAAGTCACTTACTTGGGATAAAAAGGTGTCGAAAAGATATGCAACTACATTGAAGGCGCTGCTGAAATATACGCTTAACTAATAAGACCAATTGCAGAACAGTTTCGCTTCAGAACGAAAAGCACAGCAGGTAGGTTTACTGCACAAGCTCCTGAATCAAAGTTGGTCTAAAGATGATGGAAAGGAATTTTTCACCATGGTTCTTTGCGTCATATGGAATTTGAACTGATGCGGTGCGTTGATTTGTCATAGAAAGCAAAGGACATTTGTAAAATGTCTCTCTTCAGCTAGGCAATTGCGCAAAAAACAGCACTCTTCATTGACTTCAAGTGATGGCTCAATGGAAGACGAGAGGGAAGGGCTCAGTGATAACATGCTTGACTACCAATCTGAAGGCTGGTGGTTCGAGTCCCCGCCCCCTGTCAAACCTGCAACATATAGTGAGGACAGTCGCCAACCCCTGTAATTCCAGGCTAAAGGAATCACGAGGTGTGGTCCCATCGAGAGGAAGGACCAGGACACTGCTTCTATAAGCTTAGCTTCTCAGTACCCTAAAACTACATTCGTTTCTCTTTCAGTCAGCACATATGATATGTGACATCTCAGTTCAAGCCAGATGAGCAATCTATTACGATCGAAGAAAGTCTATGCAACAGGCGCGAGCAGTAGACTTACGACGTGATTCCTTGTATTCGTTCAATACTTTTAATCGGATTTTTTATTTTCTCTCATATAAGGCCTCACATCCAATCAGTAACGAATTGGGGACTAAATTTGATTGAAACCGAATCCCTCGTGAAGCAAAAATTCCTACACAACCCCCGGCACGTTTTTGTTAAACACAAGGTTCAGGACGTTAGAAAATGCTTACATGCATCATATGCCCTGAGAAAGAGCATCTGTATCCAATAAGAATGCAGGATTCTGTGAGGATTCCGTCATGTGACTCGTATCTTTGATTTGATTGGATACGCGGGAAAAGCCGCGCTAATCCTGAAATTAGTCCCCGTTTTTTATGCGTATGGTCATAAGTCTCAGTTTGAGCGATAACCATCCAATTCAATGAGCGATACTGAGACTTATCTAATGAGTATACGCGAGCAGCAGAAGGGTAAACATTTTCCAGGTGCAAAGTAAATGCAACAGCCGAAACATATTTGAGATAAAAACGTGATACAGTCTGGTAAAAGAGAATCACGTTAGCGACAGAGGTCTTCTTTGTTATTCTTCACGTTGTGTCAGCAGCTCTCTCTCCGTTTACTTTCGGTCACAAAATAAATCCAACAGCCGAACATATTTGAGACGAAAACGTTACACAGTCTGGTAAAAAAGAATCACGGTAGTGAGAGAGGACTTCTCTGTCATTCTTCATGTTGTGTCAACCGCGCTCCGTCGGTTTACTTTCGGTTGCAAAATAAATGCAACAGCCGAAACATATTTGAGATAAAAACGTTATACAGTCTGGGAAAAAGAGAATCACGGTAGTCAGAGAGGACTTCTCTGTCATTCTTCATGTTGTGTCAACCGCTCTCTCTCCGTTTACTTTCGGTCCATACAATCATGCGAGGTATATCCACATTATCGTGATAACATAACATAGAAATTTAACTGTCGCTTCTCAAATCTGAAATGCTTCAGCCATCTGAAATGCTTCAGCCATTGCGAAAAATGAAATGAAATAAAGGAACCTAAAGGTGTAAAACATTTTTGGATATGTTGCACTTAATATCAATTTCTTCCAGCAACGACTTCACCAATAGAAGGAAAAAACCGACAAAGAATAAGGGGGGGGGGGAACTAGCCTTCAGATCTGCCATCGGTGAAGTTATTGTCGTTGATAATTTTAAGCAAGACAGAATAAAATAATAATTACTCAACAAAGACTGGATTGGTAGGAAGTCACGTGTTGCTTGCACAGGGGCGGATCCCGCCCAAAGTTGAAGGGGGGCAACCTACAGAGGTCCATGGCTAGGAAAATTCTTTGGTTTTTCTACTAAATAATGCCTGAATTGTATATATTCTCGCCAAAGTCAGATGGAAACAATTAAACAAAGTACGATAGTGTTACTACGAGGGGCGCACTCATTGCCAAAAAGAGGGTGCCAAGCTGAGATGCAATAAGGCTAATCTATCATTATGTTTGAAGACTGTTAGTAGCTAGTTGCATGTTAGCGTTAGTAACTTATTGGAATAAAACTTTCAGTTATTCGCTGGAATAGCGTATTAGAATTATTTCTGAAACAGTACTAAGACGATTCAGCAAAAAATAGCGGTATCGATGCAGAAGGGGATTTTACAAAGAAGTTTTCTGATTCACTAGTAAACAGTTGATTGTATTGCAGTTCCATCATAGAATGCAATGCATTTTTATAAAATGCCTCTCTTTTACAACTTTAGTGGAATTTTCTATTAGAACCGAATTTTCTCCGAGGAAAGGAAAAAATAGTTCAAGCCAACACGTACAGAATTTTGTAATTGAAGTCAGACAGTTATTAGGTCATCTTAAAGTTCTCCAAAGTCTGAAAAACTATCAATGACCCCTTGCAGTCAAATGAGGATAAAATCAATACCATTTGCAAAACTTTTTCTTTTAAATCATTACAAAACTCTAATCGTATTAACTGAAAGGCAAATTCCTCCTCATGCCAAAAATCAGGTCTAGTTAATGAATTATGGGGACTAGCTAGTTGTAAAAAGAATTTCGAAAATACAGTTGAAAAAAAACTGCACTTTAATTCCAAAACGGAGCAAACCAAAGATGGTCAATCCAAACTTGTACCAAACACAAGCAAACATTGAGCTCAATAAATGTTTTCAATCAAGCTCTCGTTGAATGTGATCCGAGCTATGGTATTGATTTTATCGTCATTTTACTGCTTGAAGGAATGGACAAAAACGCTAAAGATGGCCGCCGCGCAAAGCATTCCGGTAAAAAGCTCGCTGACGACCACCTAAAGATGTACAAATTTCGGTCGGCCATTTCGACTGGCTGCCTGTGGAAAAGTCTGGAACAAGGAATCAATATAATGTAAACAAATAGGACAATTTTGTAATTCGAACGCGAATTTTTCAATTCGAATCAAAACTTTAGTTATTCTGCTTTGGAAAGGTTTCCTTTCGAACCAAATTGCATTCGAATTCAAGGTCGATTCGTAGTCGAAACGACAGACCGAAATGTTTACGTCGTTAGGTGGTCGTAAGGGAGCTTCTTACCAGCATGATTTGCAGGAAAACACAATGGAGTCTTAGGAGCCGCCATCTTTAGCGTTATTGTTTATTGATAGTTGTCACACGTTAGGTTAACCCAGAACCACCACTCACATTTGAAATTGTTTGTCTATCCTTCTTATAATAATAATAATATAATAATAATATAACGAATCTTTATACAGGATATACATTTCAACAAAAAATGCTGTTATCAACATGTGTCCTGTAACGGAGAAAGAAAGGAAAACCTAAAAACCCTCTTTAAAAACCTAGCAGTAATTACAATGATTATTTACAAGTTCCAAAGATACAAGTTTCAACTAAAATGTTTCTTCAACAATTCTTCGTATTTCTTAAAGGATTCAGTTTTTCTGCGGTCAGTTGGAAGTTCATTATATATCTTTCCACCCATAAAACGGAAGGACTTCCGAGCGTATTCTGTTTTGATACCCGGCAGCCTTATCAACATTCGTTGTTTCTTGTTTGTGTNATAGAAATGGTGGGGACCAGGGTTCGTATAGCCATATGACCTGGTTGCACACAAGGTACCTCAACCAGGGGGGTGGGGGACTTCATTGTGACCATGATTAAACCAGCATCTGCATCTGGACTTTGACAGAAGGACCCATTTGTATGACAGGATTTTCAAGAGTTTCGAACCCATTTGCATGAATATCAGGAAATTCCTAACTCATGTGCATGAATTTGGTCGATTTTAAGACCAATGATCCTTTGCTAGACATAAAAGGTATAGTCAAATCTATTGTGATTTGAACGGCTAGACGTTGTTGTTGTTGTTGCTGCTCCAAAAATTCAAAGATATTCTCGGCCTTTCTATGCGGATATTCATCATGGGACCCATTTGTAAGGAAATCCTAAACATGCCCACCCATTTATCAGAATTAAGATCAATAACAGTCCATTTTTGTAGGGAATTTCAGATGAAATAACCCATGCATATGAGTGGCACGTCCAGTATGACTTCACAACGAAGTACCCCCCCCCCCCCGGGCTACCTCGACTTGTGCTCAAGTTGATTAGGGTTCAAGTTATATGACATTTAACAACTACCGGGTGTCCCAAAATAGTACTCCTGTTTGAAAAATCACCAAAAATTGATTACATGGCCGATCTTTAAATTTCTTTTTTTGGCGAATAGATCATAGATCAAGTTATTTTCCCAGATTTAGCTGATCTCGTGATTGGTTTTAGAATTACCAAATTTATCCCTTTTTATCGCTGCCTGGTTTTGAAGCATACTGCAAAAAAGTATCGATGATTACCAGTTTAATTTCTTTTTTTGCATCAAGCTACTAGTTTGGTCATAAATGTCAGAAAGAAACATCCTAGACTTGAAGGATAATGACAAATCCCAAAATAATGGCTGTTAGGCAAGATTTACGATGTTGCTTAAAAAGTATAGCTCAGAATAAGGTTTTTCAACCTGTTATTGTATATCCTTTAAGTAATGAAAACAAATATTTTATCATCTCTAAACATATTTGGATCACTGAAAAAAGATATCAAAAAGAAAATTTGATAAAAGGTTTGATAATTGAATTTTGACGATTTTTTAGACGGGAGTACTTTTTTGGGACACCCGGTAGAACTAAAATTTTAGGTCAAACATATGCCGAAGAGTGTATTCTGTGATATTTCTCTCTTCGGCTACAGTATGAGATAAAAATAAACAACTTACGCTTGGATAGAGGGATCCAAAAATCCACCATCTTGAAATTCATTTTGTTGCAACTGCTGCACTCTTTGGTCCATCGAGAAAACTGCCACTGCAAAAAAGATGCAAAAATTATCTTGTTGACGGAATTGCAACTTTAGAATTTCCGAATGTGAGTTTTAAAGTAAAGGATGAATACAAACCTTCCAAGGCCATTTGTAAATTCAAAACCACTTTGAGAATATTAAAATACCTATCTCACTCAAAGGAAAGTAAAGAATTGAGAAAGAATTAAACATGTTACGGATTGGTTCCTTCCACATTAAAGCCTCAGTACGGTAAGGTGCACTTATACTTCACAGGGCGTAAATTCTACAGGTCTTTGTACCGTTTATTGTCACCTTAAAACTGAAAATCAAGAGCTAGCTGCTGCCCAATTTTCAAGAACAAACATTATACGTTTCAGCACTCTATTTGTTAAATATCAAAATTTAAAAGAGACCCAAATAATCTCAGCAAAGTCAGTACAATTCAGACTAAAAATAAACAAGAAGAAATCACAAAACGGACAACGGTACAATCTGAATGAGGTGATTCGAAGTCACTAAAATTGTAAAAATTATATTTTAGAACAGATTTACCCTTTCTCTGCAGTAGATATAGGAATCATAACAGACTGTAAGCCTGTACAATAACACATTAATGTTGAGTAAAAATTCCTTGGCAGGCGTAACATGATAGAAGAAAATAAATAACATTAAATACAAGTGCTGACTAATCATAATGCACGAGTCAAATCGATACCTGNGAAGTACCCATAAAGTATGCCAATCAAACTCTTTATTCGGAGGTTTTGCTCTTAAAAACATCATACCTGATAGCAAAAGTATGCAGGGTCCAGTGGTGTTGTATTTCAGTCACACGAGAAGGCCACAAACAAAACTTGTTTTCACGCAATGTTAGAATAGGATATCATGCGTAGGACTAGAAAACGTTAGCTGCTAGCATGTTCAGAATGAATGAACAATATCAAATAATGGCAGTGTGTCAACAACAGATCATTGGCATTCTCTTGACCTCTGTTTCTCTCAACAACACTTCACTTGGTGAGGATTGCAACAGCTTGGGGGACGAAACAGATGAGCGTTGCAGCATAGTACGGTTGCAGCAATGGACGGACACAGTACTTGTTTATATTGATCCAGATACTGTCAAGGGAAAGGACTTGCTACAAGTCTCACTCTCTTTGTAGTCTGAATAGTCCGACGTAGTTTTTTTTGTAAGAAACCGCTCATAAGAAACTCAACTCTCAGATCGCCAAAAAGCTAAGAAACTCCAGTACTGGGAAAATATAACTTAAGAAACTATATATTTTAATAAAGGAAATTCTTAGCATATTTTTACTTTATTTTCACTTGTTTCTTGTATCATATTACTCAGAAGGTACTTGAATAATGTCTGAACATTGGAAAGGCTTCAAAAACTTTGTTTCGAAATGTTTACGAGGGCACAGGTAGTAAACATGAAGATTTTTATGGAACATTTAAGAAACTCATAAGAAACTCTGAGTACTGAAAATCTGATAATTTTAAGAAACTTTCAGTACTGGCTAAAATTCTTAGTTTCTTGTAAGAAAAAATACGTGTATAAGGACAGTACCCTTCTATACGAATCTATTCGAACAAAAATGAGAGAAAATGCATTATTTGCATTATGGACACTGATTTTCATCAATTCTTGCTAAATAGTCTCGTATCAACAGCTCTCGATTCTGCATCCTTTCCTTTGGTCCCTGGCCCTTAACAAAGTAGGTATTTCCTTTTTTGTTTTTCATTTTCCCGGTAGGTATTTCCTTTTTTGTTTTTCAAGTAAAACCGGGATCAAATCTATTAAGGGCATCTCCTTACATGCAAGTCGATTTGGAAAAGTAAAAAAGTCATTATAATATAAGGGCGTGCCCTTATATCCGCGTCTATACGGTACGCATTTTCCGGACAATTCGGACTAAAAAGAGAGTGAGACTTGTAGCAAGTCCATCAAAGGAAGGACTTACTTACACGAAGAACCATGCCTCTTATGGAGCAACAAGCCCCCCCCCCCCCCTCCTCACCATTCAAAGTATCAAAAATTCTGGAGAACTTGAGCGTAATTAGAGAGGGGGCCACAGGGCCAATACCAGCCATGAATTCATAGGGGGGCAAAGAACCAAAATTTTCCGACGACAAACGCAACAACAACAACAACGCAAGTTGTAGGAACATGCGTTTAAATCATGCGTGAAATGACTGATGTACTCCTTCAATAACCAAAATTTGGAATTATTTTGCAATCCAACCTTGAATCCTTCAAATGTAGTGAATATGAAGCAAAAAGATGCTGCAGATTCAAAATTCATGTCGTCATTTATCCTCGAATTTTAATAAATTTGCGTTCAATGCATCGGGAATGCATTATTTCTCCGACAAAATCTTTTAAAGGTGGACCTGTAAATCACGAAAAATTCCGACAGGTAGGGTGAAATTTCCGACAAACGGCCTGCTGGGGGCGCTCTGCAACCCCCGGCCCCCCCACTGCCTTCGGCCCTGGGGGGCCAAATAGAGCCTTTACTGTATACCAATTCCTAACCAGATTTTATTCTTGTGCGAACCAAGCTTCAGGTTTGAAGAACAACCCTCTTTAAATCATGAATGGAAAAATGAATCTTTACAGGGAGGAATTCAACCTTTCTAATGTTTATCTCCAATTTGCAACCATCAACGGATATTCCTGAATATCTTTTAACAGCATAATCAGAAAATAAATACATGATCACTTACTGTACTCTTTCTTATTGTGTAGGCCTCTTTTCGAATTAACTGATATCTCTCTGTATTAACGAGTTAAGAATCTTACTCAAGTGAAAGTAATACCTTTGAAGAGCTTCATTTTCCTTTGNAGATTTTATTCTTGTGCGAACCAAGCTTCAGGTTTGAAGAACAACCCTCTTTAAATCATGAATGGAAAAATGAATCTTTACAGGGAGGAATTCAACCTTTCTAATGTTTATCTCCAATTTGCAACCATCAACGGATATTCCTGAATATCTTTTAACAGCATAATCAGAAAATAAATACATGATCACTTACTGTACTCTTTCTTATTGTGTAGGCCTCTTTTCGAATTAACTGATATCTCTCTGTATTAACGAGTTAAGAATCTTACTCAAGTGAAAGTAATACCTTTGAAGAGCTTCATTTTCCTTTGATCATTGGTCAAATTCTATTCCTCGCATCTCAAGCAATTCTTGGGTCCAACAATAAATTAATGAAATAATCAAATATTTATAAACTAAAATAAGTTTGTATTTTACTTCGAATACAAACTCGTGAATTGCAGCATCATCGACTATGGCTGCACAATGAATATATTGTTTACACGAACGAGTTCAAGTATAAACAGTTGATATTGTTGGTATGACTGTCAAATGGCTCAGCTTTTCAGGTAGTCTCTATTTGCAAAGCCAACAAAGGAATTCAAACCTATGAATCGTATCTGAAAAACAACGTGGGATGTTCACGGCCACGCAAAGAAATTCGCTAAGTCCGGGAATACCTAGCTGGGAAAGATCGTCACTTGAAGTGGGTGAATAAGTGTTTCCTTTAGTCAGTGGTCACGAATTCTCTATTCTGGGATGTGATTTGGTTGATTTGGTGCTGAGAACAGCAAATGAATTTAAAGGAGGGTCCAGATATGGGGGTAAAAATTCGGGTAGTGTAAAACGCAGGCCATGCAGGTTAATAAAACGCGGGTTAAATCGTGCAGGTCGAAATTGCGGCCATCGGCATACTGGCTTTAGGCTTACAGGCTACTGATGTTGCAAGTACGATAGTCCCTGATTACATAATTACGTAGCGCATTGCCGCCCTGAACCACTGCTTTTTCAAATGGTTTCAAAGATATGTGTTATCGCATGAAAATGTCCAAAGAATACGTTTCTTCTAAAGGTTTCTAATCGTCATAAAGTACCGAAGGAAGTATCGAGGATCCTTTTGATTTCGGTAGTTTTGAATGTGATTTCTGTAATGCTGTTAGCCCTTTTAACAAAAATAAATCAATTCTATATCCAGAGCTTTAAAAATCTAAGAAACTCATAAGAAACTTTTGGTAGCAAAAATGGCCTAAGATTTAACAAAATGGCTACCAAGCTCAGCATTTGGATGCAAATTGCATATTCTAGGTAATTTTTGCTACCAATTCTTATGAGTTTCTTAGATTTTTAAAGCTCTGGATATAGAATTGATTTAATTTTGTTAAAAGGACTAAAAGCATTGCAGAAATCACATTCAAAACTTCCCAAATAAAAACGATCGTCGATACTTCCATCGGTACTTTATGACGATTAGAAACCTTTAGAAGAAACGTATTATTGAAAACATTTTCATGCGATAAGACATATCTTTGAAACCATTTGAAAAAGCCCCGAAAAAGTAGTGGTTGATATAATGCACCACGTAATTATGTAATCAGGCACCACGTAGCCTTTGGTTTGGAATATCGTACTTGCAACAATTCAGGCTGTAAGCCTAAAGCCAGTAGGCCCATGATGAGGCTAGTTTTGCCCGCATGATTTAACCCGCGTTTTATTAATCTGCATGACCTGTGTTTTACACTAGCCGGTAAAAATTTGATCTGGGATTTTCCTAAAAATAAACGCTGGGAATGGGATTTTTGCTCTGGGACTGAGGTTTGATGAGCTTGGACTGTGAATACGAACAGCAAAAACGATAGACCGGGGATGGGATATGATAACTGACAGTACTGTATGTCTACGAAAATGAAATTCGGATTTCCCACAAAATCAGATTGAGAAAATGGGATTGAGGATCCCCCTTCAGGACCCACCTTAAAGGAAAAGCAAAGGAATGATATCGCAGCAAATAGGAAAAAAGATACTGTAACCCTACTGAGTAACCCAAACAATGTCCTGAGAAAATACTTTACTTTTCGCCTTATTAGGCCTTTTTAAATGATTCAGACCTTTTGCAGCTAAAAGAGAGCATTCCTTGATAAGCGTTTGATTTATGTTTCATTACAGTATCACAAATTGATCACAGCGAGGGCTTTGAAACAAGGCGATCTAAAATATGCGGAATATTGTGATTGTGAAACTAAAAATTGCAACAGAACTAAAAGAGGTGTAGACTCCTCTTTTAACCTCGCAGGTCCAAATCGGCTGTGTATTAGCGGTGTAACTCACTTTTAACAAGCAAAATTTATGAGGCGGCCTAAGACAATGACAGTTCAATTGAGCTGTTACTGTCCATGCATAATATGAAGAGTTTTTTGGGGCAGCTGAGCAACACATTTTCTTTTGAAAATTTGTTAACCAATAAACAGTGATGCATTTACGCATGGACCACTGGGCCCAGGGACCCCCTAAAATTCTCGAATTTAGGGGGCCCCCAAGTAGATTCTTAAAATCATAATTTCATGAGGAAACCTTCCGTCAATCGCAAGCATTTGCTCTATATTGATTGGTATATTTTTCACAAGTTAGGCATTTCCCAACGATATAAAGGACGACCGTGTAAGCCCCCAGACCCAAGTTAGCTTGCTCCACTCGCATTGAGCTTCCGCCAATAATTTGCTAAAAGTTTATTCCTTTCTAGCGGAAAAAGCTGTAAAATTAAAGATTATGGAAATGATTCAAATTTATCTATATTCCAGGAGGTTATCAAAGTTCTCAGTTGAACCACCTGAAGTTACCAAGCTATTACTGTTTATACTATGCAATTAAAAAATAATCTATTTCCAAGTGATTTTGGAGTCTTACTTTCAAAATTTCCAAAAAAACTTTCTGTCAGTGGAAATCCTTTGCTTCTTTAAATGGCAAATTCTTCACGACAGGGGCGTTTTCCGATAATCTAAAAATTGTCATCTAGGACTCCAAAAACAGTTTTATATGGTACAGGAACAATAACCCATAGATGCAACCAAATATGGAACAGCATTCCAAATGAAATTAGAATGGCTAGCAGTTTAGGAATATTCAAAGCTAAAATAAAGCAGTTTTAAATCCCTTGCATTTGTAGGCTCTGTACCCCGTATTTACAGAATTTTGGCTACATTAATCAGATTTACTAAAAATCTAAATCTAGATATCATTTTCATTTCGATTTGTTTTTGCCATTTTCTATTAATTATGTTTATGGGTATTAATTATGTTATGTTTGTTGGCATTAATTAGCTGATTCTTGCATTTATGTAATGTAATTAGTAGCTACCTTACCTATTTACCAACGTTAAATAAAGTATGAAAAAAAAAGAGTTATTGTCATGAGTTAACTTATAAGTTTACTTATAAATTGTTATAATCAAGAAAATCTGGATATCGAAGGATGCAGCAGCCTTGCTGCCAGTAAGGGGTAGATTAGGCACCTTGATTTGGATTACAAGATTTTCTATGATTTTCTGTGAAACGAAAGAAGAATGACAATGGAAGAATTTTGTCAGGAAAATTTTTTATAATATCAACAAACGTCTTGAATTTTTTTTAAAAGTATCACATGCAATAATAATTCTGATCATCCGATATTATGTGTGCATTTTTCTATCTATTTTACCTGCGTGGCGAGAGTGCCTGACTGGCTTGGTGTTAACTTTGTGTGAACCTTGTTTCTTGTTATGTTATCGTTTGAAAGGGCAACCCTCCTTAAATGAATTAAATGAAAAAAAAATGAAAATGAAAGATTAGGTAGGCCCGTCTTGCTATATCAATATTAGGTTGTCTGATGATGCTGCAGCGATTACCCGTTGCGCTCCTTCCTGCTTTTGCTTTTATGCGAATCATTAGAAAAGAATGTACAGATATATAGAAATGGTTTCTCACCTTACAAGCGACTTGGTGTGAAACAGAATGGAGGACGTGTTAAATATTATGCATTGCGTACTTTGGTATATGTTCATATATCTCTTTCCTCATTCCAAAGATTCTTGCCACAAGGAGTCACCCGAACTGCCGCGCCATTTGCTATGCTTTTCGTGTTTACAAATATCAGACCTCGTTTGCGATAACTGAAACGAGGTGAGCTCAAAAGGGCGTCAAGCAATGGCATGAACACGTTTTGTAAGAAGGGGTTGTTTCTTTGTCTAGAAATTGACCAGATGAAAAGAGAACTCCAGACGAAAGAATAACTTGTTTTCTTTCTAGCTTTATCCATTTATTTGGTGATTCTTGTTCTCTTCGACTTTCATGAGCATGAGAAACGACAAATTTGGCACCCGTTTTTGGATCAGTGGTTTTTGGGTTTACAAATCCTGATCTCTCTTTCTGAAACCCAAAACGAGGTGGATGCAAAAGCGCGTCGCTGAACGCATTTTTGGCGGAAAGTTGTTTTCTTTGTCCATCCCACCACAAGCTGAAGATCAAAAACAGAATATCAAGATGAAGGAGTTGCTTATTTTCGTTTTATTTGTCTTCGTTTTGTTGGCTGATTGCCAAATGGACGAAGAAGAAATGAATGAAAGAGCTGAAAAGCTTGCAAAAATGATGAAACATGATGGTGTCGAGAGAGTGGTCACAATGACCCACAAGAACATGAAGAATCTTCTGAAAAAATATAATATTGTCGTTGTCCTCTTCCATGCACAGACCAATGCAACGCTTCTGAAACAAGAGAAGTATCCCCTCGAGGCAACTAATTTTCATTATTCAGTGTAGAACTTGTTAAAACATTGCAGGCAATAACAAAACAGCGGTGCAATCATATCATCATGCTGTGATTGATTGCATACAATGCACAAGTGCAGCTTTGAATCAGTAAGATTGCACTGGAAGCAGTCATTTGTATAGTCTTGCAATCAACATTGATCACTAAGGATTGCACTGAACAATAATATTATTTGTCAGTACAATCATCACTTGTTTCAAGAGTTTACCAACATTCTCAGGATTGTTTTGACTGTGGTTGGTGCAGATTGCACCGCTGTTTTATTGTGCATGAAGCAAATGAAACATGAAAACAGACCAGATCAGAAACTTCGGCGACTCGGGCAGCTCGGGTGAATATTTATCATTGCTAAAACAATGTTTGATAGTGTTATTTGGACCCTCCTTGGTCATAGAAGTCACAAATATCCTTTGCCTTTCAAAATAAGACCCTTTTTAGAACTTACCCAAGTCGCCCGAGTTTTTTTTCTGGCTCTATAAAAAAAAACGAAAACTCGGGCGACTCGGGCAAAATGCATAAGTGCCATTAAACCAAAGCACACTCTACAACATTAAATTACATTTGCAAATTCATATAGACAGGTCATATATATTGCAACTAACTCGAAGAACAATGAATATTGTACTTCTCTGAGTTTACCTGAGTTGCCCGAGTTTTCATTCTGGCCCTCTAAAGAAGAAAAACGAAAACTTGGGCGACTTCAGGTGGGACATTTTTGCATTAAAAACTAGATGCACTGGGTAAGTTCTAAAAAGGGTCTTATTTTGAAAGGCAAAGGATATCTGTGACTTCTATGACCAAGGAGGGTCCAAATAATACTATCAAACATTGTTTTAGCAATGATAAATATTCGCCCGAGTCGCCCGAGTTTCCAACCTGGCCCATAAAACATATATATATAAAGTAAATAAGTGTGATTTGAATCTTGTATCAACTTCATGATTGATCCAAAATCGAAACGAGCTGGTTGTGTGCATACAAAACATTGGATTTGGACAGACACAAAAGAGATAA
>REGM01000065.1:745670-770568 GCA_004194415.1 Aurelia aurita
GAATAAGGACTTAGTGTCTATGTGGTATAACAAAAGTTTGAAATTATCTTAATCGAGCCGACCAGTTTTGTGGATGAAATTTAGAGTCAGTTCGAGTATATTCTTATTTACGTCATTAGAAAGGTTTTTATCACCATACAATAAAAGTTGTATCAAAAAGTTGTTTGAGAGGCTATCGATTTGGATAAATGGTCGTAATAACTCCAAAACTCCAGCGAGAAGATCTCGTCGTTGTATGTCAAATGAAGGGCAAAGCAACAAAAAGTGCTCCGTATCCTCAATGCCATCGTTGGTTGGGCACATCGGGTTCACGGTATCCCTAAAATTGTGCTTGAATTTGTGAAAATTTAATCAACTGAGACCGACCCTTATTTGGGAAAGATACGATAAGCCTATTGGGTCATGAATCCCGAAGACAGATTTTGCAGGGGGGCGAATTATTGATAGAAGCGAATTTTATTGATCTGTGATTGGCATGCCCCAGCCAATTTACGAAAGAAGTTCCTCAAAAAAATCCGTGGAATGAAACCCAAGAGGTATAAGGTGCATATATTTTTTATAAGTTTCTCAAAATTATAAGATTTTGAGTATTCAGAGTTTTCAGAGATTCAAGTACCTTCTGAGTATGGAAACAAACTAAAAATAAAGTAAAAATATGATAAGGATTTCCTTGAATTATTGTTTCCCAGTACTAAAATTTCTTGATTTTTTAGCGATCTGAGAGTTGAATTTCTTATAAAGAGTTTCTTATAAAAAATATGTAGATTCAGCAAAATCTTGGACATGATGCTCATTTTGCTCCTAACGAAAAAATACCATGCCTCAAATTTCAGTGAAAACATTAGGATGCAATTTTTTACATCCCTGACATCTCCAAGATTTCTGACAACTCCAACATTTCCAAGAACAAGGACATCTCAGAGATCTCTGAACCAGGACATCTTTGAGATTTTCTCCGACATCTCCAAGAACTCCGATATTTTCTTTGATGTCTCCGATATTTTCTCCGACAACTCTGACATCTCCGACAACTCTGTGTTTTCGGCCTGGTGAGAAAAAATGGATTTGACAATTTTATATATGCTCTATTGTATTTGTCATTTTTAGAATGAAAACAAAATTTGATTGAAAAACTTCTTTTTCATAGAAGTTTCTGACAGGAGGTTTATTGTTGCTGTTTTAGGTTGTTGCAAAGCTGTTTGATAAAAAGGGAGTTGTTTGTGCCACATGCAATATATTGAAAAATATGGAATTTGCCAAAGAAGCTGGTATGTACTGTATCCTTTTTATATAGACAAGACTATTTTACCACTGAGCGGGGATTGCTCAGTAGTAGCGCACTTGGCTATCAATACCATGAAAGTTGGTTATTTGAGTCCCTGTCCTATCAAACCTGCTATGTAGAGTGAAGAGAGTCACTAACTTGTTGTAATTCTAAGCTAAAGGAATCACGAGGTGTGGTCACATCGAGAGGAAGGACCAGGGCACTGCTTTGATAAGCTTCACCTCTCAGTGTCCTAAAAGTACCTTTGGATGCTAGGTAGAAGTACGTTTTAAAAGGACTATTTGCAAAATTGCTCATTACCATTTCACCATCTGCGATCAATTTATTTTGAACAAATTTATACACTAAAGGCTTTGATTACCCACAAGAGATTCTTTGACCAGTAACGATGCATATACTGTAATGGTTGTAATGAAGTTTCATGATTGTACTCTTCCAAATTAACTTGAACCTTGCTTGCACATATATTGATGTTTTAGTTGTTAAAATATTGCTCCTATCCACTGTATCTTCCATAGGTGTCTTTTACCCTGGTGTGATAAAGATATTTAATAGCGGGAAGCCAGCATCATATTTTGGTCAGAGGTGAGACTTCGATCATAAAACTCGTTGTGCGTTTTTGTACTTGACATGCTAGCGAGTTTTTTGGTTATACAGTATAAAACCACAGCAGCTAAAGAACATGTATATACAGTGTTTGTTTCATTATTATACCATCTTATCTTGTAACTACCAATTATTAATTTAGTAAATTCTCTCTTTCTGATGTATGCCTCTTTTGATAAACAGCTCATAAAATGGTTCATACAGTACATCAGTTGGAACAATCTAATGCTAGCAATCTGGTTCTGGTTGCTGCAGCTCCAGCTCAACAATTTTCATTTTAGTCATTACATCTCTGTCATTTGCATTGTAAGAATAGATGTGTTGATCAATTATTATTTGTACTCTTCTATCAGCAAACTGTATGACCCTTCAAAGAATTTTTTGTACTGTACAATTTCAACATCATTCTCCATTGCAACTTCCACTTTCACATTCAAGATCTTAATCAATGTCTCTTTGCAATCTTAATAGATCGGCGGATGTCATGGTTCCTTACATCTCTAAGGTATGTGCATAGTAAATTATGCCGCATCGTTGTTAAATTAAACAAGACATTGTACTGTCTGTATGATTAGGGGTAAAAGTTGTTCCAGATTCCACAATATTTTATTGGAGAAAATCTACTTTTCTTGAAGCAATTGGGGGAAGAATTAGCAAATTTTGAATTGCCTGCACAAAGATTTGGCTGTTATACGATTATTTGGGGATGATTATTGTGAACTTTACTTTAGAAAAAAAAAATTATATTTTCTTTGGAGAATGTTTGCCCCTGTTTTGATGTACCTAATGTACCCTAAAATGGTCCAATAATCGTGTGATATAAATAACCACACAATAGTATTCAGAGCTCTGTTCTTCAGGGTTTGCATAGTTTGATTCCTACTGTACAGTAGGCTTGATATAACTTAAATTTGCTTCAAACACTGATGATTGTATGTTAACTCTGATATGGAAAATGATTATTTTATTGTCAACAAAGCATAGCTCTTTGTATACATGATATCAAGCCATTGTCTTCTTGCTTTCCATAGATGTTTGAGCCTGCTGTGACTGATATTGTTTCAAAAACAGGAAAGAAGGCATTTGATGCAGTTCAACTTCCAAAAGTCATAGCATTTGTCCAGAAAGATAGCTCAGGTAATCTTTCTCATAATATTCCAGGTGCTTAGTGATTTAAGCATTCATATTTCTGTAATAAGTAACAGCTTGCTAGTTGCTCAGAAATTATTGAGTTAATGAAGGAGGAAGATGTAGTCCAATCAGAAATGTGATCATTGATATTGCAATGACAATCATTTTCAGAAAAGAGGAAAAGAGACGCCTCCATTATAATATGATTTCATTTCATTTCAAGTGATTAAGGCAATGGCATTTCAGTAATTAACTAAGACACGATCATGATCTTACTTTGTAAGCGCTAGCAATAGGCCATATTTATTCATTTAGGCCGTTTTGGTATGTATGTATGTATCAATTTGCCACTAAAATATAAAATTTACAATGTTTTAAAAGCTAAAAATAGATACATTACAATTTTAATACGAAAAAAATAAATACTTGTAAAGAACACCCCTAATTGTAGTGGCAGGGATAGCATTAAAAGGTCAAATTGACCTTATTTCCATAATGGTCCCCTCAGAGGTGGTTGCTAAAAAATAAAAAAAATAAAAAAATCCGTAATTTAGTAAGGCCAATTTAGTAGGTGGCTTTCTGGTAGAACCTTTTATCATCCTCTGCTGACTAAGCTACATGTTTAAAATTATTAATATATGAGTTGATTTTTTATCATCAACAGTGTATAATTTCTGAAAATGATCATCACCACCTTATTAATTATCAAATTTATTTGATAAAATTACAAAAGATCTGATGAAAGTTGTTATTTTATATGTTTAAGTTTGCAAAGCGATTTTGTTATCCAGATGTTTTTATCAAACAAATTTTCTGACATGCTCCAAAATTGAAAAATAAGTTGGGTAGGAAATTGAAAATCAAAGCTCAGAATAGAAGAAACTATAGGTTCCTACCGCATTTCTACTGTACAGCACTTTTTCCTTCCAAATATAAGCAGTATGTTATTGTCAAGCTTTGCTCTTGCAGCTTTTCAAACCAGGTGACTTTTTAAAACAAACAAAAAACCGTTTGGGAAAGGTTTTATGATGTGCTCTTATACAATATGATAGTTTGATTCTATTGAATGAAATTAACCAGTTTTGGCATGCTTACCATCATGGTAAGATAAATCATCGAAAGTTCTTCTTTGGCTGCAATTAACACTGAATGATAGAGCAGTAGCACTCTCGAAAGTCCGGAATAAACGCCCCCCCTCGCTTATTAAATTTTTGAAGAAAATCCACCCAGGACATCCTTGTTCCAGACCGGCTTGTAATATGAAACATTTGAACACCTTTTTTCCTTAATGTGATTTGAGCTGTATTTCTCATATTAATAATTTTTCTGTACTGCTTATTTGTTTGTGATGTTCTTTACTTTCAAAAAATCGCATGTTATAATTCCAGAGCCCCTTTTATTTAGTTGCAGGAAATTTTTCACTCACCCCGTTTATTCCAGACCCGTTTATTGGAATTTGGGAAATTTTCCATGCACCCCGTTTATTCCAGCCCCCTCCTCCATCTATTTCGGACTCGAGTGTAGCTTCTCGGCCATATCCAGGGAATGGTAAATTATTTCTTAGGGCAACTAGCGAGGGAATTGATTTTTCTCAAGGGTACTAAGTATCCGTTTTATACAGGTCCTTTTTCAGTAACTTCTATAAATATCGATTTATATTATTAGATAAAATGCTCATCCATTTGCTTGTTGTAGCATGAATTTTTCTGTTATTTAGCACGGTTTTTTAAACAGTCGATGTTCTTAACTACAATTAATCTTGTTTTAGCTCGATGGCAAATGTTAGATTTAGGATTTTTGTTTTTTGCAAAGTTGTCACCTTTAATATTTTGTGAGCAAACTATCCAGCGTAGCTATCAAGACTTCTTTTAACCATCACTTTTAACACTTTAAGTAAGGCATTTGTATTCATGCACAATGTCTGTCAATTTTGTTTTGAAAAAGTGATTGTTGTAAATATACATTATGTAAAATAACTTTGCTATGCGTCATCTTTCTAGAGTACCGCGCACTTCGCAATGCAGCATTGTATTTCCAGCCCATGCTACAATTCCACGCTGTCTTCGATTCCAAGGTATGTAAACATTCGAAAACCTAATGCAACGTAGATTCATGGAAACGTTTTCCCCTTTACTCAATATGATGGACATTCCCAGTAAGAGTTACCTGGCTATATCTATGGGTTTTATGCCTCTGTAAAAATTGAAAGACCTTCAAAGACATTTGTCTTGTGTTGACATGATAAGATTTCGTTGCAAGAACGTAAAGGTCCCTTTTGAATTCTTGAATCAGTATTATACTTGAACCTTCTACTCTCGATTGCGAAATAGACGCCCCCCTGCTTGTCAATTTAAAAAATGAATCCAACCGGGACATCCTTATTCCAGTTTATTGATTTCGAGCTTCTTGAAATTTGAAACATCTGAAATCATCTTTCCTGAAATTTGTAGTTCTCATTTTGATCATTTTTTGTGTCATTTTTAACTTGTTTATGATTTTCTTTACTGTCGAAAACGCTAGTGTGTTCTAAGTCAAGATACCCCGTTTAGTAGGATTCAAGACATTTTCCACCCTCCCCATTTATTCCAGTCCCCCCTGTCTATTCCGAACTCGATAGTGTGGTGGTCTCTATCTTTTCATCCCGATGTATATATCTCTGGTATCTTTCCTGCTATATATTATTTGCTATGTTTTCCGTGGCAGCAAAAATTTGCCTAATGCCAGTGTATTATATTTATCCCTATCTCTTGCTGCTATGATCTTTCAAACAAGGGGAACATTTTTTTACCCTGGATCAGAGTATTTTAGTAAATTAAAAAAAAATTGAAAAAAAGAACAGAAAAGAGGAGGAAAAATACTCCTCTTTTCCTTTTGTCTTCTTTTTTTTCAATTATTTTTTTTTCAAAAATTTTACTTAAAGTACTCTGATCCAGGGTAGCATTTTTTAATCATTTAGAAATATTTGGAGCCATAAAGGAATCAAATAGTCATGTCAATGATGGTCCTTGTCTTGGCGTTAATTTGGTGAAAAGATCAATCCTTTTTGTGTGTTTTTTTAGCTTGCCAAGAGTCTGCAAATGAAGAAACCAAATTCACTAACTTTCATCAAGCCGTTCGAGAAAGCAGTTAAAATGCCAACGAGCGTAAGTTCAGCCTTTTTGCGTTTTGTAGATAATTGTTCTTCTGTAGGATTTTGGTTGCAAGGGCTATATTCCTCATAAACGTTCTTACGGTGAAATGACTAGTCTTTAAGTATTGGCTATATAATCTTACCTCACACAAGTCCGGTGTGCCATCTTATTCAAAATTGCTCCATCACTAGAAATTATCGGATGCCCCAAATAACAGCCCCCTTCCCCGTTTGATAAAATCTCGTCAAACATTGAAACACGGAGAAACTGTAAAAGTTCTATGTCTCCTTTTTTTGAAGTCTAACTTATTTATGGATTCACAAAGCCACTCAATTTCTCATTAGATAAAAGAGAATCAAGTCTATAGATCTATCCCAGGAAAAGCTATGCGCATCAAAATTGTCATGATTTACTGAAAATTTCAATTTTTGAATGCAATTTCAGTAGATTTGATTATATATTATGAGATATCTAAAAAACGGCTTATATTCAACCAAAACCATCTCATTTTTGGAAAGCAATGTGCTTATCCTTCGGAATAAAGCAATTACTGGAGCTGAACGTGTGCCGTTTTGGAGATATTGGAATACTCCGTATCCGAATACTCCGTATACACCCACAACAAAGCTATGAAGTGAATGACAACAACAAATCGTTAAATTGGGCCATACCTTGGGAACAGAAAGTCGTACGCCATTAATTGTCTGAGTATGCTAATATTTTCAAGTAAAAGAATAACTCCCTGCGCTTTCAATTTTGGCTTTGGGAATAAAATTTCAGTTTGGTGTTTCAATGAAGTCTGTGGTCCTAATCGCCAAAATTTGACCAAATTAAGGAAAATCTATTTCATTTTGTCCGAATTAATGTGAGGGTTGAAACTAGCCATCAGCTACTGATATACGTTGCTCCATTCTCAAGCAATTCTATTTCCACAAACTCTCTTTCTGGGTCATCTGTGCTATGGTTTGGTGAATAAAGTACGCATTGTGGCGATCAACCAAGGAGGAGACCAGGGAGATAATCTTAATCTCTCTAATCAAGACGGTCGCCTGAATGCATACACGCACGTTCTTGAAGGTAGAATCGAGAAAAAAATCACACTTTAAACTCCGTGCTTTTGTTACAATAATATCTATATTTTTTATTCTCAATATACTATATACAAAGATCAATAACAACAAATGAGACGTTTTACTGTTCCTAATGCTGCAGATCTTCCGTAAAGTTTTCGAAGTTCTTTTGGATATTGTGCTAGTACAACTGCAAAGATAAGATTTATTGACCAGCAACAATAATAATCAGCAACTACCTTGGTCCCTATTTCAAGCGTTTATTGCATTGAATTGCAAACTTACAGCGGAAAATCTTTCCAGTTGGCGAAATTTAGCAAGGTTAGTCCTGCTGCTGCGCAGCAATTATCAGATCAAATTATCAAGTTTGTGACTCATCTTTTTCTTCGTCTTTGGTGATGTGAGCTGTTCTCTGAGAAACATCTTGTATGCTGTTATTGCTTGATAAACCAACAGTGAAATTCCGTCGAATTATATCGCGCAGTGAGCAGCTTGNGTTCTTTTGGATATTGTGCTAGTACAACTGCAAAGATAAGATTTATTGACCAGCAACAATAATAATCAGCAACTACCTTGGTCCCTATTTCAAGCGTTTATTGCATTGAATTGCAAACTTACAGCGGAAAATCTTTCCAGTTGGCGAAATTTAGCAAGGTTAGTCCTGCTGCTGCGCAGCAATTATCAGATCAAATTATCAAGTTTGTGACTCATCTTTTTCTTCGTCTTTGGTGATGTGAGCTGTTCTCTGAGAAACATCTTGTATGCTGTTATTGCTTGATAAACCAACAGTGAAATTCCGTCGAATTATATCGCGCAGTGAGCAAAGCTTGTTTACCGCTGTTTGTCGAACCCTTGGCATCAAAAAGATGTATATCAAAGGATCTACTAGCATATTCATGCGCCAACAAAGTGCGAAGATTAGCTGGAAGATGGCTCGAGTTTCCAAATTATCCACTGATAATATGGCAGTTCCAAAAGTTGGGATCATCTCCAAAAGCATGAAGGCAACAAGCATTGCCCCTGTTAGTGCAAAGAACCTCTTGTTTTGCGCCCCTGCATGCTGTCGGTGTAAATTCTGAGTGCTCTGCTTCTTGCGGTAGAACACCGAAGCATAAGTGACGAAGAAGAAAAATAGAAAAACGCTGTCGCAAGTCACCCATACGTATTTGTGGTAATATGCTCTTACTTTCATTGTATCGAGGATGCTGAAAATTGGTCCAAGAATCATGGCTATTCCCCAACTAATGCCAACGATGATTTTGCACTTTTTCGTCGATGCTAGGGCCCGGTATCTAAATGGGTAATTGCATCCAAGAAATCGGTCAAGTGTTAATAGGTAATACATATTGAACCAAGTATGACAGACACCCGCTAAGTGTGCCCATATCACCTGTGCCACTTTGCTTGTCGCTAATTTGTGGCCATATGAATCCAAAATCATGCTAACTAATTTCCCACTTGACAAGAGGATGTCGCAGCAACTCAAGTTTACGATTATTTGTGTTTGGACTGAATTGCCAAGGCGAGCAGCTTTCAATAAGTAGATGCCTAGAATATTGCAAAGTACGGCAAGACTGTTGATCACTGTCAGTGCGATCTCACAAATTTGAGTGATCTCATAAGACATTTTGTCACTATTCCTAATCGAGTACAAATACCAGTTCTTTGTAGTTATGTTGTTACTTTCAAAGTGCCGTAAAGCTCTCCAATCCAGTTAAAAATATGTTCTCACTTACATTTTCCTCTTCTTTCTGGTGAAATCTGTTGTTTTATTTTGGTTGTATGTTTCATTTGGGTTTTTACAGTTTCTTGAATAAAACTTGTATTTAAGTAGAATTTTTTATCATAAAACTATCAAATCTTGTTCGCGTGTTTTTCTGCAACTGCTAGGTTTAACTTAATTCTTTGTAATGCTCGTCCATCCTTTCTGCCTCAGCCGTACTTTGCCTCTGTTTTCTTTCGTGCTTCTTATGCAAAATACGACATTTATGAAAAACCAGTCCTACTGTTTGTGTTCCCAAATATTTTCAAATTTCTCTACAGGAATACTCTCCTCTTTACACAGCTGCCATACTTCTGTTTGATATTCTTTCTACTTCTTAACACTCAACGAATAAAAAAAAATATCGCATGTTTAAATGTACCACAGGTGGCTTCAACTTGGGTTGGGGGGTTTTTCTGATGATTTCATATTTGGTTCTCTGATAAAAAGGTGGACACTGGGTGAGTCAAAAAATGTTTAGGTGTTTGAAAGCCTGTAGCTCTTAAACCATTTATCAGAATCTTATAANCACGCAACAAGAATGACCAGTAAAACTGGATATGAAAGCACAGTTCCGTTTCACTTCACTACCAGCCATGTCCAGTCCAGTTCTCTTCAAGTTTCATCAGGGCCATAGCATTTATTGTTCTTGGGGGGCTGCTGCTCCCCCAAAATACACGAAAATCGTTTGTTTTCCCCGCACAATACCTATTGTTCTCATAATTTTAAACAATGCATCCCCCAGAAAAATTTTATCCAATAGACAATAACGCTAAAGATTGCGGCTCCAAAGACTCCATTGTGTTTTGCTGCAAGGCATGCTGGTAAAAAGCTCCCTGATGACGACGTAAACATGTCGGTCTGCCGTTTCGACTAGTTAGCTTGATTTCGAATCAACCTTGAATTCTAATGCAACATGATTCGAAAGGAAACCTTTCCAAAGCAGAAAAAGTAGAGTTTTGATTCGAATTAAAGATTCGCGTTCGAATTACAAAATTCTTCTGTTTGTTTACATTGATTACTTGTTTCGAACTTTACCACAGCTAGCTAATCGAAACGGCAGACCAAAATGTTTGTGTCGTTAGGTTGTCGTCAGGGAGCTTTTTACCATCATGCTTTGCGTGGCCGCCATCTTTAGCGTTATTGTCTATCAGAAGCAGTTCATTATTTATTTATTTATTTATTTTTATTTATTTATTTATTTATTTATTTATTTATTTATTTATTTATTTATTTATTTATTTATTTATTTATTTATTGATTGCTTGCTTGCTTGATTGATTGATTGATTGATCGATTGATCGATTGATCGATTGATCGATTGATCGATTGATCGATTGATCGATCTATTCGATATTTTTTTTGAGAAATTGCAGAGATTTTTTGCGAAATGGCCGATCAGTTGTCCATCCAACACGGATTTTTTTACCTTAATCGAGACTAAAGTATCAACTAGGTGGGTAGTCTCTTTGGAAAGTTTGGTCTCACCGGACCAGAATTCGCTTCTTGGCTACTTGCAGTCGAAGGCCTAACTGTTTTCCTATAATTTGAAAAGTCAATCCGTATCGGCAAACAAATCAACCCTTTTGCAAACAGCCCTTCCACTTCCGTACGCGTGGTATTCGCTGCTAAATCGTGTCCTAAGTTTTTTTCTGTTGGCTTCAAAGCTGTCATTGCAATTTCGGCTGAAGGTAGTACAATACGTAATTGAGGTAAATGTAACTCGATATCGAATCAATCGGCAACATCTATCTAGGAAACGAAAGTAAACATCGTTTTCAATGTCTGTAGAGCCTATTGGGATAATAACTGGAATTTCATTTCAAGAGACATGTATGCTATAATCGTATTAGCATTTTTACAAAGAGTTTTCAGATTCAAAGGAAATAACTTACTTCCTTAAGCAGTTTTTAAAGAAGCTATGAGAAGCTATGATAGGCTACTTTGCGACGCAAACCAATAACTTGTGTATACTTGTTGACAACATAAAATCACAAATGTTTTCTTTTAATAGGTGACATGGCAAGAAAAGAAACTGGTAGAATTCATAAGGAAAAATCGGAGGTATTTATTGTTTTATTAATGCCCTTAACGACAAATGACGGAGATACAAGATTACTTAAGTTAGGGGTCTGGGCAATCTAAATATAGCCTATTGTATTCCATTCTATTTGATGATCTCAATATATGATCAAAACAATTGGACAAAGCCTTATTTTGTTCTATTTTAAAACTATATGTCCGTCGTTTATCTTCAAGTGACAGAATCAGCCCGTCTGGACATGCGTTTTTATCTTTCGAGTTGAAAATTGTAACATTATTTTCAAGCCATGAAACAGACAAGAGTAACGGTTGTCAAGTTTTGAAGAGAAAAAAAGAAGCAATTAAACGACCAGAGTGGGATTCGATCTGCGTCCACGAACTATGTATCTTATGACCCAAAATAACTTCACAAGCTAGATCATAACCAGCTCTTTGAAAACAAAAGCTACTGACAAATGCTTTGTATCACCGTTTATTTGAAAGGCTTGGCTGTCTTTTGAGGCGCTGCGTGGTTNAATGACCAGTAAAACTGGATATGAAAGCACAGTTGAGTTTCACTTCACTACCAGCCATGTCCAGTCCAGTCCTCTTCAAGTTTCATCAGGGCCATAGCATTTATTGTTCTTGGGGGGCTGCTGCTCCCCCAAAATACACGAAAATCGTTTGTTTTCCCCGCACAATACCTATTGTTCTCATAATTTTAAACAATGCATCCCCCAGAAAAATTTTCTCCAATAGACAATAACGCTAAAGATTGCGGCTCCAAAGACTCCATTGTGTTTTGCTGCAAGGCATTCTGGTAAAAAGCTCCCTGATGACGACGTAAACATTTCGGTCTGCCGTTTCGACTGGCTAGCTTGATTTCGAATCAACCTTAAATTCTAATGCAACATGATTCGAAAGGAAACCTTTCCAAAGCAGAAAAAGTAGAGTTTTGATTCGAATTAAAGATTCGCGTTCGAATTACAAAATTCTTCTGTTTGTTTGCATTGATTACTTGTTTCGAACTTTACCACAGCTAGCTAATCGAAACGGCAGACCAAAATGTTTGTGTCGTTAGGTTGTCGTCAGGGAGCTTTTTACCAGCATGCTTTGCGTGGCCGCCATCTTTAGCGTTATTGTCTATCAGAAGCAGTTCATTATTTATTTATTTATTTATTTATTTATTTATTTATTTATTTATTTATTTATTGATTGATTGATTGATTGATTGATTGATTGATTGATTGATTGATTGATTGATTGATCGATTGATTGATCGATCTAGTCGATATTGTTTTAAGAAATTGCAGAGATTTTTTGCGAAATGGCCGATCAGTTGTCCATCCAACACGGATTTTTTTTACCTTAATCGAGACTAAAGTATCAACTAGGTGGGTAGTCTCTTTGGAAAGTTTGGTCTCACCGGACCAGATTCCGCTTCTTGGCTACTTGCAGTCGAAGACCTAACTGTTTCCCTATAATTTGAAAAATCAATCCGTATCGGCAAACTAATAAATCATTTTGCAAACAGCCCTTCCACTTCCGTACGCGTCGTATTCGCTGCTCAAATCGTATCCTAGGTTGTCTTCTGTTGGCTCCAAAGCTGTCATTGCAATTTCGGCTGAAGGTGGTACAATACGTATGCAGGTATATGTAACTCGATATCGAATCAATCGGCAACGTCTATCTAGGAAACGAAAGTAAACATCGTTTTCAATGTCTGTAGAGCCTATTGAGATAATAACTGGAATTTCATTTCAAGAAACTTGTATGCTATAATCGTATTAGCATTTTTACAAAGAGTTTTCAGATTCAAAGGAAATAACTTACTTCCTTAAGCAGTTTTTAAAGAAGCTATGAGAAGCTATGATAGGCTACTTTGCGACGCAAACCAATAACTTGTGTATACTTGTTGACAACATTAAATCACAAATGTTTTCTTTTAATAGGTGACATGGCAAGAAAAGAAACTGGTAGAATTCATAAGGAAAAATCGGAGGTATTTATTGTTTTATTAATGCCCTTAAGGACAAATGACGGAGATACAAGATTACTTAAGTTAGGGGTCTGGGCAATCTAAATATAGCCTATTGTATTCCATTCTATTTGATGATCTCAATATATGATCAAAACAATTGGACAAAGCCTTATTTTGTTCTATTTTAAAACTATATGTCCGACGTTTATCTTCAAGTGACAGAATCAGCCCGTCTGGACATGCGTTTTTATCTTTCGAGTTGAAAATTGTAACATTATTTTCAAGCCATGAAACAGACAAGAGTAACGGTTGTCAAGTTTTGAAGAGAAAAAAAGAAGCAATTAAACGACCAGAGTGGGATTCGATCTGCGTCCACGAACTATGTATCTTATGACCCAAAAAAAACTTCACAAGCTAGATCATAACCAGCTCTTTGAAAACAAAAGCTACTGACAAATGCTTTGTATCACCGTTTATTTGAAAGGCTTGGCTGTCTTTTGAGGCGCTGCGTGGTTACTTTAAGCCATGATCACCATCCGAAAAACCAGATTCAAAGAAAATTTCGAATCCTACATTTCTCATTTAGAGTGAAATAATAGCCATCCTTTTCCAGTCAACATTTTTGAAAATTTAACGTAGAGATAGATTTGAAATCGTCTGGAGGGAATCTACTGTTTGCAAAATGACTGTTCTCTGCTCCTTATTCCAATTTCGTGCTCACATGCAAATTTGGAATTCTGCTTTTCTCGCATCTTCCAAAACATGGACTGGATAAGGAGGGGGAAGTCCGAGAAATGAATGAATTACTATAGTTTTGAAACTGGTTTTTCGGAGGGTAGGGGTAGGTTAAACTGACCAAGCAACCTCTGAAAGGATAGCTAAGTCCTTCAGCTACATGCCGATACCTTGCTTGCGTTCATACCATTTGCCTTCAAGAAGCAATGCGTGATCTAGCTCGTGAAGTTTTTTTTGGACACCCAGTACATCCATGCTTTACCAACTGTGCTACATTAAAGGGAATATGCTTGTCTATAATTAGAACAAAGAAAACACTCAGACACAGCATTGTTTCTTTTGCTATCCATTGTTCACGGCGCGTCTGCAACTTCGATTTGAATGAGATATTTTTAGATTATTTTGCTCTTTGCAAATGCAAGCTTTTAACCTTGCACAAACCCTTTAAAATCCAAATGTTTCTGACAAAAAAGTTTCAGACACTTTTTGAAAGTCAGAAACAATTTCCCTTTTTACAGCTCATTGACCACATTTTTACCTTGATATGAGTTATGGAATGCTATGATTTGCACCAAAGATCGACACTAAATGCTCCAAATCAAGGTATCATGAGCAAAGAATATAGCCCAATACATTTTCGGACTCTTGTAAAGGCAATTCGGACAAAAAGTGTCAGGAAACATTGTGTCCGAATCTTTAACCGTCCGAAACTTTTGGATTTTAAGGTATCTGAGTATCTGAGAAGGGGGACCTTCGCAGCCACCGATCACTATGCATGCAGCCTGCCTTGAAGAGATAAAACCTTAACTTTCCAAAATTCTGTCTTCCAATAAAAATTAACAATTGTATGCTTTCTTTCGAAGTGTCTCGGCTTCCGTTGGAAATAAACTAGCTACAATTACAGCTAATTTATACTCCATTCACATTGACACACCTAAACCAGCTTTATCTAAACCAGGTTAAATTTCAACCAATCAAATGAGCTCGATTTGTTGGATTGACCAATTAGAACACAACATTTGATAAACTGGTTTAGTTTAAGCTGGTTTGAATTGCAAGTGTGAATAGAGTAAAAGACCCACTAACAGCTAAGTTTAAACGACGTTCGTCAGTTCCGCATTAGTGTTAGTGTTCGAGTTCACGCTCAGCTTGGTTGTTTTCTTTGTGGAGATCTGCTTCTGCATCACTTTCAATTTCTTCGTAACATCCTACTCTACTTTTGAATTTCTTAAAGTGTGACACATTCCTGGCAATGCGTCATACGAGGATAATATCTGAATGTCTTTTTTTATATGCCATTAAAAATTTTACAAAAACACTTATTACGGATTACCCTACCTACAAACTTCATTACAATACTACAAGGACGATACCATGAGAAGCAAAAGACTATGACTACCTCACGGCATTACATGACAAATTCTTAAACTACATACAATTACACATTTATACCACAACACACGGTTAAAACTAATAAATACTGAACTAGAGCCTGTCTAACATTAGATGTCAGGCCAGGGCTGCGATAATTCATGAAAATAATGTCGAGAGCAAAACTCTTTTTTTGTTAATCTGAAAGGCTCCAGGAACAGCTAAAACAGCTGATCAACTAACTACGCGAGGCTGTTATCGAGAGAACAGGTTAAAAATAGAAGAGAATACCCTAGTAAATACTTATGCTTGTCTTATTTATTTAATACATTTTTTATTTGTCATGATATTCTTGTATCGAACCATGTAAGTAAATGTTGGAGTGAAGGCAAAGGAGAAAATTGATAAACGAGTTCATATATTGGTAGGTCTCCTTCGTATGAAATTTTAATTAAGCGAAAAATCAACCATGGTCCTTAGTCGGTTCTTGTGATGAATTATCGCAACAGTCAACCATGCTGTTAATGGCATGTGGTCTGCACATACTGTATGATGCATAGTGTAAACCATAGCTATATTTGATAGTTTGTAAATAGTTTTTCCTTTCTAGACAAATTATCAGGAAAATGATGCTTGAAAATATTCACGAAATATGGGTAAGAACACATGCTATATTTTGCATTTGCATTCCGTTTCCTGTTACCTCTTACTTTCTATAAGTTCATTGTTAATGAGAGTAATCATTACTCTATTGAACCGGAAAGGTCTAAGACGTCTTCTAAGTCTGAACACTATTTCAAGTTCATTGTAAAATGCGACCTACTGACAGGAAAGTGCGAGTACGGCAGCAGTTTAATATCGTAGGCTTTCGTATTTTCAAATTTGTCATTCTAGGAAAGTTCCCAAAATTGTTTTATTTTTTCCACTTCGGATAGTATTTTTGAGAGCTTGCTAATCTTATTTTACATTCTACTAAAAGCTTCGAAGATTCTAGCCTCTTTAAGCATTTGACATAATTTGATTGCAACATTTGAAAGGAGTCAACTTGTAAAGCACACTTGGTTTATTAAAAGTACAACTAACTTCTATCAATTGTTAAAAATTTATGTTGGATGCCCTTGAAATTTTAGGCATTAACTAACTGTCTATATTTCATCTGCAGTCACCTGATATGAAAGGATACCTAGTTGCTGTATTTGCGAAAATCGAAAGCCCAGGTAACCTCATACTTAGATGAATCTTTAGAAAAGTTGAAATCAAATCAATCAAGTCATGGTGAAGATGATTTGGATTATTTTTATTGAGATCATTCTTTCAGGTTTCCATTTATACCGGCTTGGTCACAAAAGTGTATCCACTGTTTAAAAATTGTACAGGAAAATCAATGCAATCAAGTTGTAAAATCTTAAATGCATCATCTTGCCGAGGTTCAACTAAATTGTCGAGATTTTTCTCATAATTTTAGGTGGATTACTTCCTTCTGAAATGAGGAATTAGCCAGAACTATTATTTCTCGATACGCCCAAAAAGCCCAAAAATTAACTGTTCACTATCACGTAGATTTTGACTTTTTGAGGCCTAGCATTGATAGGAGAGAATGATTACATTTCAACATTGTTCTATCATAAGGAAGCAATGCCTGAGCTAAGAAAGACATTATTTTTCAACTTTAATGGTTGAAAAGTGAATTAAATTGAACCACTCACTTATAGTTTTAGCCAAAGCCCGTGGAAGCTAGTTTTCGGGAATTCTTCATTTGAGATTTAGATAGTGCATTGTAAATTATGAATATATTCTCAAAGTTAAGTTTAGCCTTCAGTCAGGCAACGGGGTTGTAAATTTTGAATCGGTTGTATAGCTTTTGGCATATGATTTTTCAAACAGTGGATGCATTGTTTCGATTCACCCGGTGCAAGACAATCAATGCTACCTCTGAGCCCGTCAAATCTTAATAAATGACTTTTCTTAGAATTGCGCTACAATGCAAACCTTAGAAGAAAGGGTCTGGTTTTAAACTTGAAGCAATGCCTTTTTTATGAAAAATATAACAAAACAAGTATCATAACTGGCAAAATAGATGCTTGGAAGGAAATAGATGGAAAAGCTGATAAGGCAAGACAAACCAACATACTGAAATTGGAATGACTTTTTCCCCCATCTCCATAACATTTTTTGAGCAGATATTTTTGAACTTCAAGTTATACCGGGTGTCCTAAAAAAAGTGCTCCCGTTTGTTAGAATGTAGCGCCATATTGAAAAAGATAGCATTTTGAAGTATTGACTTTCGGTAGTTGACTTTTAAATTAGAAAGCTTACCTTAAGTTTGATCGTTTTTATCCATTAAAACATTTTTATTCGTTGGAAATGTTCTTCTTCGTATCTGGGGTTCTCATTTTCTTCTTTTCCAAAAGATATTTGTCGTCAGTTGTCATAAACCTGCTTCACTTTCGATTGTTTACTTTCGCCTGGATTCATTGTCACCACTCTTGATAGGTTGCGGCCTATATGTGATTTCTATCATTATATCATGGTTCACGCACTGTTTTTTTCGTTGTAGATGGAAACAGATTTTTCTCGTTAGTCAAAACTCTGGCTAGGACTCTTGCTGATAACGACAAATTGAATTTTGTTTGGATTGATCCTGATCCATTCCCAGCGGTAAGCTTGTTGATTTTACCGATTTCGATGCCTCTGAAGGAGCATGGTTCTTTAGAATTTTGAAAGTCCGGTACAGACGGTTACTTGGCTGGCTGTCGTGTGGACAAGCTCGCAAACTGGCGGCGTAAATCGATTGCAATATGAGATTATTATACTGCAGCCCGCTTAGCCAGCTCAAATACTGTGGTACTGTAGCAGGATGAACCTCTACTAAGCGGGTCAGCCAGCTGGCCATGTGATTGCCATTCTGCTCAAGATCGTTGGAACTAATCTACAACCGGACATGTGCTAAATGTGGCAGCACAGATAACTGGGCCAGGACGCCCCATGAAATCGAGGCCTTAACTTATCAGAGAATAATTTAGAAAAAGAATATCATCACTTTCAAGAGCTTCTACAGTTAGAATCAAACTTCTTGTTGATGAAACGCTGCTTTCGTTTAAAGTTTTATGTTTATGTCTTGTCTGCTCACAATATTGTCTTATATCGTATCTTTTCATTATTTCTGTATGATTCCTTGTAGATGAAGGAGTACTGGCAAGCCACATTCAACGTTGATCCTACGAAACCAACAATGGGTGCTGTTGACTTGACTGCGGTAATGATTAGAACGTATTTCTTGCGACACATTAAAGAACGCATCTCAATCATCATGCTTTGTGAGTTTTGTCTGAAGAGAGACGCCATTTTCATATCATACGAGTATCAACTGCTGGCTGAGTCCAAGTCAACCGGGCTCTGTAAGAGTCGAAAGCATTCCGGACTAAGAATTTTGAAGAGATCGCTTGTATCGCGAGAAGTAGGCGACCGAAAATTCGAGAAAAATGGCCTAGTATTATTTGGGATTTTGACTGTAGATTACATCATCAATATTTGAAATCTGCTTTGTGTATAATTGATCATGGCCTTTCAAAAGTGGGAACTTCTTGGCGCACCCGGATACTAAATCCAGTTTCCTACAATTTGATTGTGCTCAATGTTTTAAAGTAAATCAACGGAGTTAAAAGCAACTTAGCTAGGGGGACTGGGTCAATCTAAATATAACCTATTATATTTCATGTTCTCGATCGATGAAAACAATAGGAACATAAGTGGCGTTATTTATTAGGAACATAATTGGTCGTTATTTTGTGCTATGTTTAGACTAGATCGCTATATCTCCGTTGATTTACTTTAAGGTTACCTTTTGGTAAAACTGAATCAAGGACCAGGTTGATTTATTTCAACTCGTTGCATTTTATCGCTGTCATTGTTTGACTTCCAACAATGTTCGTTGATGGCAATCAATTTCGTTTGACGCAAAATATGCCCAAGCATTCACAAAACTTTCATTTCTTTCTAGCAATCTTCAACTTGGCTAGTGCCTCAAGAGGATAAAGAACTCAAGCTACCGGAAATGAAGAAATGGACCAATGATTTACTGAACGGCAAGTTGAAATTAGAACCCATGAAGTCTAAATCTAGAGCAGATGATGAAGTCAATAAAGCTGAAGATAAAACTGAAAATAAAGCTAGTTTAGAAACTGAAGATAAAGAATTAAAAGAAAATAAAGCTGAATTGTAGTAAATTAAGTGGAAAATAGCTGTGCATAATTCTTAGATTGAATTTTTTACACACAAATATCTTGTAGAATCAGTAGATGAAAATATGGTTTTATTAGTAGAGATCCAAACATCTGACTTTTCTTATACCGGGTCTCCAACAAAAATTAATATATTTGGTCGGGCCTAGTATTAAGAGCTTAGCTTGAACCAACAGACCTAATCGGCTAAGGTTTGTTTACACCTATTTCAAGTCAAATGATCAATCTCTTGATCAAAAAGCTTTTGGTTCCTTTACATATTTCGTGCCATTAATGCAAAAGAATAAATACTAAAACTTCCCAAGGGTGTGGTCACATGACTTGAAATGGTGCTTGCTAGTGCCCTTAACAATGGGATGGTGCCATGGTACAGAGTGCTTAAATTTTTTATTTTTTTCTGAGATCATTGTTAAAGTTTTTGTTAAGTGCCGTTCATTGCCAGAACCAGATGACGTCATGTCTATTTCTGCTATGGATGGCACAGAATATTGTATTTTGTTGTTGTTGTTATTTTAGTATTTTAACAGTGATATATAGAAAAAAAACTTGAAATGGGTAAAACAAACCTTAGCCGATATTGCCCATCGGAACTGATTTTTAAAACATTCCTCCATAGTTAACTTAAACATAAATACCTTGACTGGAGATCGGTAAAACCAACCTTAGCCGATTTTGTCTATCGGCAATGATTTTTAAAACATTCCTCGACAGTTAACTTGAATATAAATACCTTATTTGTTGATAATGGTGCTTTAAAAACTAAACTATTAATCTTGAAAATTCAAAATGCCTCCACCTCGAAACCAGAGCTTTGGCGTGTTCGTCTGAGCAAATTTTGGAAACAAGGCTAAAGTGTTTTAATTTTTGTTCGTCCTACTTTTAGCTCGGATGTTCATCTATCTATAACTTAACAAAGTTTACGCAAAGAAGCTATGCTAGATTTCCTGCAATTGATTCTCTTTTTACTTGCTGAAGCAAAGGTAAAAACTTGCATTAGATGTCAGGTGAAAATATCCGCGAATAAAAACAATTAAACATTTTGGATGAGTAGTTTTGCGTTATCGCAAATCTCACCTGAAATCTAATGTGGTGCATACTTTATTAATAAAGCAAAGGTAATAAATAACACAAATATCAACAGTGTTTCAGTATACCTTATTGCAATAATCTATTTACAAATAATGACAAAATTGCCAATAAATGACTCGTGCTACTTAGGGACAACAGCAAAGTCTACAATCCTATAAGAAATTAAAGCTCTAAAATGCTATACGTAACTATTTACAGTCAAACTCGCATTTAGACTCGCAAAAATCGGATGTTTCATAAGTCAGAAAAAAGTATCAGTAAATGGCCCACTGGCATAAATCCTTTGAAAACTTGTTTCGCCTATGTTTCAGACGGAAAATTTTGGGGCAAAAAACTTCGGCAAAAGTTTCGGACACTCTTTGAAAAATTTCGCTTGAGATGGGTTAAATTTGCATGGAGTTAACCTAATTTTAACCAAAGATCGACACTGAATGCATCAGTTACACGAGTCGTAAGCAAGTCATTCAAACAAAAGTTTCGGACAAAATTTTGTCTGAACCTTTAGGTTTTAATGTAAGTCGGATTTCATAGGTAAATGACATGGGTGCTAGCGTTCTTCATTGTCTTAAGTTGAAATTGGTACCTTTGAAGGAACCACATTCGCACACGACAAGGCTCCATGTTCAGTTCAGCATCAGACGTTCTTTATTCTATGTGCTTTGATATTCAAGATGGTTAATTCTATAGGTCCAAAGAGACCCGACTTAAGCGAGTTTGACTGTATGACCCTACAAATACACATACATTCAGCAGTAGGCTCTTACATTCAAAACAAAACATTCAGGTTGATAGCGGCGATCGTTGAAATTCCAAGTGTCGTGATGTACGTATAGATAGAGGGAACGAATTTGCTTGCACTTCACGCAAGATATTTGTCTCATTTTCCATAACAGAATGATTCGAACCAAGAATACCAGAAATTTAATCGACTTATTTAATTCCTTCAATAGCAGGATGCTTCAGTAATACATGTGTGCGATTTCAATAGAACTTTCATGAGTCTCCTTTCGAAAATGAGACCACTGTCGATAAATCCCAACGCCTGAAACTAAACAAAGGAATGTCCATTTCGTTTTCATGGTAGTCGAAGATACGTAAATCGTGCATTTCCAAAAACATGCACTTTGAGAATCAACTGGGAAAGAGGTCAAGGTTTGTCCTTTGTTTCATAAAATTGAAATCGAGACTCGGTATAGGCTTCTTGTTACTAATTTGAGACAAGTACCAAGTATATCAAAGCGGAAAGGATTTTCTTGTTGCAAGCTCTTCAAACTACCGTAGCGGTAAAGCATTCAAGATGACGAGGTTATCACAGGTACACTGCCATTTTGTGATAAGCTGAGGACACTTTTTACTGAAACGATTTTTACAACTACAAATATCCTCTAACGGGTTCACAAAAATCGGCATTGTTTTTGCTACAGTTCATTGTTTTTCTACGTAACGTCTGGGCAAGTCGCCTAACAGTGTTGTTCACGACAAATAAAGTGTGTATCTTATGGACTAATAGTGTTTGACATGATTACACCATTCTGAAAAATAGCAACCTGTTTCATCAATTAGCATTGGATTTTAGGCATCATAAAAGATACTTGTTCGAAATCTATGTTCTCTTTTGCAAATGATTCAATGCCTGCAACCAGGTATTAAAACTGGTATACTGCAACCAGGTATTAAAACTGGTTGCAGAAAGTCTACATGGTCGCCGAGCCTATCAGAGCTCTCAAAACGAAAAATAAAAGCACTGGATACTTAACCCCGTTGTTTCATTTTCTCGCGTCGCTGAACATTTATCAGTTTTTAAGGCAGCAAACGTTTTGTACGGATTAAACTATGATGTTCGCAATATGCGTATTGCGTTGACAAAGCAACAAGAAGAAAAATGAAAAATCTACTGTATGCTAGGACTCCAAATGCAGAAAAATAAAGGTACCAATTTAAAATCCAAAGCGCGTATACAGTTTACACATTATTTTTAATGACTGTGCTGTGCTTAAAATACGTATTGCAAGTTGGAGATTATCATATATGAATGACATGTTTGTAATACACGTTACTGTTTGTTTTGCACTCTAGATCCCCATATCCAAGGGTGCCACCTTTGTCTCATGCACAACCTACGAGAGATAACGTATGCTAATTAATGATTTGTGCCCTGACAGCTTGAAAGGAAGGTTTTTAACAAGGTCGCAGCTATCTAACTATGCATTAAGAAACTCGTTAGATATCGACGTGCCGAGACTAAATTTGGAATTTTCAAAAAAGAGTTTCCATTACTCTGGTGCTAAAGTTTGGAATGAAATTCCATTGAACATCGGAAATAGCACTGCAATTTACACTTTCAAAAAGAAATTGAAGCATTTCTTGCAAAGTCGGCAATAATTCCCAAAGCACGATCCCTAGGAAGAACAGCATTAGATTTGTATATTATATAGTATGGTTTCAATCATTTATATTTAGGGTATTATGGTTTATATTTAGCATTTAGGCTATTATGGTTTTGTTGTTGTTTTAGCTGATAGGGTTTTTGTGCATACCTATTATAAATGAATGAAAGGAAACAGTAGATTCAGATGTTGTAGGACAGGGTGACCCAAAGCGTACAACTTTTAAAAAATCACAACAAATTATGCTACCGCACGTCAAATACCAAATTCATGTTCATAATTATAATTTTTCTACCGGGTGATCGATAAAATACACCGAACTATTACGAAAATTTCATTAATCGATTTTCAAAAATTCGTTTCATTTATGTGAACGATCGACCGCCAATGATTCAATATAAAAAACAATGTAAACATCACTGAAAGTATTTTTGTAGTTTCGTGATGCAAAAATGGTTTGATTTTGAGATATTATTAGATAGTCTGGACCTACTTGTTTTATGAACGATTGCTCTAGGGATTATGATAATATTGAAGTTAATTGCATTTCCACAATAAAAGACAATTCCAACTTACCCTTTTCCTCAACCTTGACATACGATTTCGCTTCCAGATCCAAAAGATGGTGATCAGCCCGAGAAGGGTGAGGGTGAGAACGGATACGCCAAACAAGAGGCTACTCAGCATGCCACTTCCTAAAATTCAGAAAGGTAAACAATGTACCGGGTGGCCTTAGGCCTGCTTCATACGTCGTACTTTTCATGCACCGAACTTAATACAATGAATTAAGTTCATGGAAAGTACGGCGTCTGAATCAAATTGGTTCTGCATTTATTATGAAGGTCGACCTAATCATTTAGTTCGACTGATCCAGTCGTATTTTATGCATGCAATAAGTATGGTTTCAATTCAGACGTCGTACTTTTCATGCGCAGTACTAACGACTGGTCATGGAGATCTTTCGATAAAATGTGAACNGTTAACCAAGCCACTCAGGGGCCACTCATTTTGCTCTTGATATTTAATCGTCTGTTCCCTTTTCACCAGCAACATAATTGTCAGGACCTTGATGGATATTTAGAAGAAAACGCACTTGTTAAATGCTCTAAATTTCCAACTGATAGGAATTGAACAATATTCCAACAAAATGGCAATCTGGAATATTGTAAGGGCATTCAATTATGTACGGCGCATGAAAAGTACGACGACTGAATCAAATGGGGATTAACTGCATTTCAGTTGACCCAAACTTGCATTAAGTTCGGCCCATGAAAAGTACGACGTCTAAACCAGGCCTTACCGATCTTTAAATCTTCTTTTTACGTATTTGTGTCAAGGGAGAAATTAATTTATGTTGCTATCAATATTGCATTCTTCAGAATAGAGACACTGAAGTTACGGCAAGAAAAGCCATGTTTAGAATATCGTATTTTTAAGTGAAAAGATATGTTTGCAATTTCAATTGGGTATTCTGGTCCTAACTGATATAAGAGCTTTGTCAAAGACGCAAGTAACCAACTGAAGTGGTGCTGCGAGCTTAAAATTCAATGTGATGATCATTTCATAATTTAGGACTATGCTTCAAAACCAGGAAGCATGTAAAAGCACACATTCCTTCAAACTCAAAGCCATTTCAATACTTTGCAATATATCTTAAACTAATTTGCTTCTGAACAATAAGGAGAAATAATCATCGAATAGAGCCGAAGCAGATGTTTACATTGGCACGTTAGCCAATCAAATATGACCATGACGTCACATAAAGAAAAGAAACGATAGGAGAAAGAATTCCTGAAGCTTGGCTCGTCGTGCCAGCGACTACAAGGTAAATTTAGTAAAAATTCAGATTTTTCAACATCTTTAAATTTTCCTCGTAGGCATTTTTAAAAGAACGCCTAAATTTGGGGAAAACGGCTTTTAAGTAGGCCCATTATTTGGGATCTTCATCCTTACCAAATAAGCCCTCCAAAAATGAAGTCAAATCAAATTTGTGTCTTCTATTTTTTAAGTATCATTGTATTTATCATTAATTATAACAAGCAAAAAGGTAATCGGCCTTCTGCCTTGATCAAGTCAACAAATCATTT
>REGM01000065.1:772914-784926 GCA_004194415.1 Aurelia aurita
GGGGGGGTACTTGACTTTCAATTGTACGGGGGTGTGCCCACCAAAGACAAACATTTTTACCCGGCTCCAGAATTTTTCCCTCCGAACGATAGCCGATTCTAGAAAAAATCGCGAAAAGTACACTCCAAAACGTAAAAATCTGGCCAAGCAACAACCTGTTTTAAGAAAATACACCCTTTTGACAACCAGCTCTCGAAAAATTGCCTTCTTTCGATACCCGGCGCTAGAAAAAAGAGGCGAAAACGATACCCTGAAAAACGGCACGTCCCCGTCGGACAAATATACTAAGTACACCCCCCCGGGCGGTTTTCAGACTTGTTGATCTAGCCGTTTTATTTTTTTCTCGCCTGTAGTCTTTAGAACGCAATGAACTTTGGAAGCTTGCTCAAGTAAATATCTTCGGCGCTAAATTAGATTCCCTTGTTAAAATCCTTCGTTTGCAACAGCTGTTTACAGACAAACTTTGCATCGATGAAAGAAAATGTCAAGTACATATAAGAGTAATAATGGAAAATTCGCGCTTAATATCAGCACAAGCGTCGCCTGTGTCAATACACTATCGAAAATCTCTATAAATTTGAACTCAAAGTAGCTAAAACGCGAGAAGAGAGGCGAGGCAAAAGAGAACTGGTCGAATAAAATGGGAAGTGTGTACCAGTCTTCTCAATCTATAAAAACATTTCTTTCTCTCCTGAGAAACACATCTTATCTACAAAGAATCGGACCTTTTTCCGAGATTTCTTGTTTTGATTATGAGCTGTGTTCAAATCCCCTGACACCATCCCTTAGACAGCTTCGTACATTATCCTCCCGTAAATAACAGATCTGCACTTTGAATCACGTTTATTCGACATATTATCGTCTACTGCTACAGTGTTCTGTTACTGCCATGTTTAACTTCTAATATCATTGGCTATTTAAGTTCAAACTTTCTGAAGCAACTCAATGAAATGTACGTAATTGGTTTGCTTTTTTAACAGAAATCTTTTAGATAAATATCTGTCACGTGAGATTTGCGATAACGCAAAATTGCTCATGCAAAACACTTCAATTGTCTCTATTCGCGGGAATTTTCATGTGACATCAAATTTGAGACAGAATTTAGGATAGTGCGTATCAATAGACGATTGCGCTAAAAAGATGGCATCAGGGAACCTTTTACAATGATTCTTTACCATAATTTGATAAGTCAATTTATCATAAAACGCAATAGATCACCGTAAAAATTTCGCTGACAGTATCTTAAGCACAATTGTCTATTTCTTTGAATTTCTTTGAAGTCGAGATAAATTTCTTCGATTAGCACACTGGGTAGTCAAATAGCGCGATCGCCGTTGTCATTTCTCAAAAACTAAACTTAAAGTTCCAAATGATAAGATGTCAAGGCTGATGTTACTTTGACAATTTCAAAGGACATCTAAAGAAGAGTAGAAAATACATAAATTCCGTGGACTTCAGGGATTCGAAAGTAGTAACAAATAGGGACTCCAATTTCACATATTTTTGACTAGATATATTATTCTCTTGCGCTGGAAACTTAAGGTGAGATAACTGTCGACTGTAGGTAAATAGCAGGTCCCCATCAGCAATAATGGTGCCAGCAATTTTAAAATGCTTATCAGCAAAAATTGTATATATGAATGACTGTATGCGAGCAAACGTCAACATTCCACTTTCTTGGTTCCTTTTTGCGCTAGCATTTTGTTCCCATTGGAGAAGATTCTTTATTTAAATAAGGGAGTACAAATACCAGCATGCTTTGCGCACAGTCAGCGATTTGCTCTGCACAGCTTCCAGAATAACTGACTGTACTAAATTCACAAAAACAAAAACAAACGATGGCAAAGGCTGCTGGTCTTTGTACTCCCTTTAAGAGTGTTTCTTCTAAGAAACACGAGAAGACAATAAAATCCTATTTTCCAGTTATGGCTGATATTAACAACTAAATAAACACCCTTCATGAACTGTTCATCTCTTAAGGTTTTTTCAATCAGCAAATGCTGCCCTCTGCAGCTATAATCAGGCCACAGAGCGAGAGTTTTGCTCGTTACAGCCAGCTACGGTTTTTATACCAAGCAGGCCCGATTATAAAATGCATTTTTATTAATGCTGCAAGTCCTTAATTCTATAACACTCGAAAATGTCTGGCTTGTTAGAGAAGGAATGTAACATAACATTTAAAGTCCAGCTCTAGCTTCATAGCTATAAATTAGTTGTTGATGAGCAGACAAAGAGCTCGTTTGCTCCCTCGAGCCTACACTCAGTTAGATCCAATAAATTAGTTATAAAACTGGGGGAATTTTAGGCAATTAAGAAGACCTTGATTCACATTTCTGATAAAGTTTCGTTTAAAAATAAAAGAACTTTTGGCACATCAACTTCGAATCTCTTGTTGCCCAAATGCAGGTCCTTTCACAAAAAAAGTTTGTTTTCTGCCAGTGCCCAGTTTCATCATATTAGGTGGCCCAAAAAATAAACTGAGCAAATCATCTAGATAAAATGAGGTAATCGACTGACATGACAGGAGTGATTCAAACAAGTGTAGGCAGCTAAAAGCCTTAGCCTAGACCACAATTATCATATCAAGTTTTATCGATAATGGGATCTGATTGTCCAAACAGGTCATGGCATAGACCGCATTTCTCAGTGCATTGAAATAATTCCCAGGTACGAAAAGAATCTCTTAATTTCTGAAGAGAGGAGAACTCTAATATCACCAGGGGACTGTTTCTTACATCAAAATTAAGTTGCATACTCCCATAATGAAATGCCCATTTTGTTGTAGTTCTGCAGCCGATCAAGATCGATCCCCAGTTTTTGATGACTTTGAGAGGGTTTCAGATCGGCCTGGTTTCACTAAATATTTTCTTCTCGCCAATTTGCCATTTCGATAGAAATTACAGAAGATAATGGTGCTGTAGGGCAGTCACTCCTTCCGGTCAATGGATACATTTTCTATAACAGATTTTCTCAGTTCACTTTCTCTTTGGTCATCAAGTACTTTATTGCATAAGACGTGAACTCAATTTTGATAACTTGGGCAGCTAATGGCAGATCAATGGTGATCAACAATATATAAGGAGACACAACTGTTTAAAGTGACAGTCAAATAGTACAGCTATGATATCAATCGAAAACTCTCATTTCTTTATAGCATATACCAAACAAGGACATTTAAAATAAGCAACACTTCAAATAACAGTTTTCGTTATGATAAATTTTGCCTTTGCCATCTCCCTGAATGCCACTAGGGTTGATTTAAAACTCAGTTCCTGGCAAAGAAATTGAGAAGTGTGGTTATTATTGTTCCTTGTGAAGAGACAGCCGCTGGTTGCGTTGTAAGTCTGACTCTTTATCTCATATTTTTAATGTCGGTCAGGGTTTGGTAACCAGCAAACAATTCAATTCATTTTTTCGATATGGAGAACACATAAGGAACATTGAACACGAAGTTCATGAAGATATGAAAGCAGTCTTTGAACATAGTGGTATTCTCAAAGAAATTACTGTTCTAGAGAGTTTGGTCATATACAATTTTCATAAAATGCCTATTTTTCAGTCCCTTTCAGCTTATCCTGCAACCCCAGTACGGTTTCGCTCCCCAGACCCCATGATTGAAGTCTCTTGGCAGGTCTTTTACAAAATCTATCACATTGCTGTTCTCCTATACTACATATGGATTAACGTCAAACATTTGAAAANTGATTGAAGTCTCTTGGCAGGTCTTTTATAAAATCTATCACATTGCTGTTCTCCTATACTACATATGGATTAACGTCAAACATTTGAAAACATATAATATCAACTTGATGATTGTACACCAAACAAAGAGCAATACAATTCAAGATGCCCACATATGCATTACTTTGCTACCAAATAGTGTATACAACATGCTAGCAAGGGCTGACTAAAAGGGTTAGCATGTAATATGCGGTATGTTTAAATCATTTTATCCAAAAGCTTGTTTATGAGAACTGAAACGCTTTATACAAATAGCAAGATACAAAGTCACAGACACAGGAACTAAATCTTGGTGTCATAATTCATAGTCATACTGTAGTTAACAGGACAGAGCAGAAACTGAGTAAAATAATGTCATCGTGCATTCTGACTTTAAGAAGTGCTTGCTACATAAGCTTTTGGAAATGATAAATCTAGAGTTTAAGGCTTAAGGAAGAAAATATCAAGTTTTGCCTTATTTCAGGATCTGTTGCAGGTATAGGGGGCTCAAAGTTACAAATTCTTGCACACGCACACGCAGCTTCTGCTCTGTCAGTTAACAGGGTAAAATGTGTTAAGACCATGTGATAAGCTTGAAAACTTACTTTTTTGATAGTGTTCCACTTCAATATCAGCTTTATAGATATCCTTTTTGTCACTGATTTCAATCCCAAATGAAGTTGCTGTAAAATAATCCCCACTATGTAGCCAGTCATTGTTGTCATCCTTGTCACTTGAACACCAATGCATGTTAAGTAGTACTGATATGCTGTATTCAATAATGTGGTTTTCTGTTGGTTTTGTGAATGTGATGTTATACTGCAGGGCTCCATCATGAAGCTTTAAATCCTGGTACTTTAATACTTTGGTGCTTATGTCAATTGATGAGGCATCTGCAATTCTGTTGTCCTGCACTTTCAATACCAGGCAAGATCCCTTTGGAAAAGATCCAGGTGGTTTTGGGGCAAACTTTATCTTTCCATGTACAGTACCTTGCTTGCTTCCTGTTCCAGATAAAAAGAATAAACTGTACTCACTGTACCTTTTCATAGAGCTGGTGCAAGAGGTGTTTCGTAAATTCTTTAGTTTTTTGTTTGTTTGAAAAAAATCCTGTTTGACAAGAATTCTTACCACTTATGTAGGAAGAATCTTTAACAAGAATATTTGTAGAAAAGTTTCTCATCCAGAAATATGTTCAAAGACTATTTCTTGCTGGAGTCCAGTATTTAATAGAAATCTTTGGAAACAAAAGAAAAATATGTTATATATATCTCCTAAGAATTCTTATCAGTGTGAACAATCTATTAGAATTCTTCTAGAGTACTCAAAAAAATTTGCGACACTAGAGTATAACTAGCTTGCATTGTTTGTACTGGATCCTACTACAGACCTTGGGACACATTAACATGATTTCCTGCCAAAGAATTCTTAAGAATATTTTTAGTTTCTGATTTAAAAATATTTATAATCTTTTATATAGCTCAAGAATTGTTATTGTAAGGTGAAGAATTCTTCAAAATTCTTACAAATTCTTGAAACTTCTTGAAAATTCTATTCATATGTGCGGAAGGCCTGTACCTGTATTTGAAGGTGTTGTGGCGCTGTGTTGTAATCCACTGCAGGCAGAACAGTTAGGGTTTAGGGACAGATAGGGTTTAAACCCCACCTGCACCTCTTGAGCATNTACTGCATCCTACTACAGACCTTGGGACACATTAACATGATTTCCTGCCAAAGAATTCTTAAGAATATTTTTAGTTTCTGAAGACTTCTTGTTTAAAAATATTTATAATCTTTTACATAGCTCAAGAATTGTTATTGTAAGGTGAAGAATTCTTCAAAATTCTTACAAATTCTTGAAACTTCTTGAAAATTCTTTTCATATGTGCGGAAGGCCTGTACCTGTATTTGAAGGTGTTGTGGCGCTGTGTTGTGATCCACTGCAGGCAGAACAGTCGGACAGATAGGGTTTAAACCCCACCAGCACCTCTTGAGCATCATGACAAGGGGTTGAGGGCTCGATTAGCGCTTAGCTACTGCTGCCATCCCAGTGCTTGGCACTGAAAAACCGCAACTTCCCCTTCACCTGTTATATAAATGAAGTCAGCCACAAAAGGTATGATTCAAAAGCTGTTTGGTAGCTACTGTATACCTTTAGCATAATACTGTACATCACAATTACTTTTCCTGTTTCATCGGGATGACAAATTTGAGGCAGATCTAAAACCCATCAAAAGTCTTCAAAAATAAGGGATCAATTTGGCTTTTCACTGGCTTGGGAAAGGGCAGCTCCCACCAAAGTTCATAGTGCAGGCAAACAATTGCTACGCTTGAAAGAAATTACTATTTCGGAGGCAACAAAACTTCTAAATACGACTTTGGTATTGTTTGTATGTAATACATCTAATTCCCCCCAATGATATTTATGTTCCTTGTGTCATTGATGAATTTTCAAGGGTTCTGGATCTGCCTAGATTCACTGAATCCTCATTTTCATCTCCGCATATTATATAATTGATTAAAATAAAAAATAATGGCAATGTAGGCTAGTCGTTTAGCAATAAAAGATATTTGAACTACCCCTTTCAGTGGTTTGCTTTTGTTTTCTACAAAAGTTTGTTGGTTCACGTTTTTGGGTTTTTGGGTTGTTTTTCCAGCCTGAAGTTAAAACAAAGAGCAAAACGTGGAATATGCCCCTTGCCAAATTTGCATGATAACATAAGAGGAATTTTTCTCCATTAGATGATTGAACAATAAGGAACTAAAGTGGCGCGATTTTCACCACCTCTAAAAGACAGAAGCCAAGAAAAAATTGGAATTGAAAATAAAGTCCTTTTTTCAGAAATAATATTCAAGCAAAATCACATTAACTTTATATTAGGTGACATGAACAATTTTAATGAAATAACTTTTCATTGCTTGCATTTATAAGAAACTAAGAAAATTGAGCCAGTACTAAAAGTTTCTTAAAATTATCAGATTTTGAGTACTCAGATGAACATTTCAAGACAAAGATTTTTTACATATAGGCTTTTCTAATGTTTAGACATTACTCAAGTACCTTCCAAGTAATATGATACAGGAAACAAGTGAAAATTAAAGTAAAATAAAGATTTCCTTGATTAAAATATTGCTTAAATAATTGTTTTCCAGTAGTGCAGTTTTTCAATTTCTTAGTGATTTGAGAGCTGAGTTTCTTATCAAGTTTCTAATAAAATAATGTGTACTCTTTCCGTTGTCATTATGAAATTGGCTATAAAATTCACAACTTTGGAAAACAATGACTGCTTAAACATTTTGGCAAATGCCAGATGTGGAAAAAGTGCGCGAAGCAGCTTCGCATGAAGCTCATCCTTTTGGAAGGAAGAAAGGGGAAGAGAAAAGGAAAGAAAAAAGAAAGAAAAAAGGAAAAGAGAAAAGGAGAGAAAAAAAGGAGAAAAAGGGAGAGGGAAGAAAGGAAAGAAGAAAAAAAGGTGAACAACACAAATGGGGGAGGGAGGGAGGCATGAGCAAGAAAGAGGGGGGAGAAGGAAGGCGGAAAACAAAACAAAACAAAGGAAGTAGCGAAAATAAAGGGAAGTGGGAATGAAAAGAGAGAACAAAAGAAAGAAAGAACAATCGAAGGCAGAAAAGAACGGAGCAAACCAGGGAAGTGATGGCAAGACACGGAAAAGACAAACATTTACAAAATGAGGGAAGAATGGCAAAAGAACTGAGTGTGTCATTATCAAGAAATGGCCTAAGTGTTCCAAGGACTTTTGGCAGGCATTGTAGTATGAGTGGGAAAAGGAAAAGGCATTTTACATGGCAGCGTGTAGGAATTAGGGAAATGATCATTCAGTAAATCCTACAGTAGAAAGGCTAGTAATTTAAGTGCATGAAGTGCAAAGACGGGTGGGTAAGGAAATGCAATCCTACATTAAATGTGCTTGTCTCTTGTACAGTATTGTCTCTTGTAAAGTGCAAAGACACGTTAAAACCACACACAAACTTTGATAAATCACGGAAAATAATTTGAAGGTCTCACTTTTTGGAACAGAAGTTTAAGTCTCATGAGAGACCTTTGTTGTCACTTTAACGGTGTGTCATCTCAAAAGATGTACAGTGTATGTTGTATATTAACAAGAAATTAGCTAGCCAGTTGGATTTTATTGAGATAGTAGTTAAAAAATAGGTTTTTCTTTTGTTTTTATTGATTGTCTATGAAATGGTTAAAAGGCAACTTGTAAGAAGTGCTGTAATAACAATGATAAGATTGCTTTCTGGAAACCTTATTATATATAACTTAGACAGAAGACTTGTGCTAATTTTTGTAAATGATTTGGAAAGCTGAAATACGTGAGTTACAGTTCCTAAACATAACTTTGAAAAACTGGCAGAAATGAAAATCCGATAAAACAATAGAAGGAAGATTTGTATTTCAAACTCGCTTCGCAGGAAGGCATAGTTTTTTCCACCACTGGCAAATGCTGAAACTATTTTAAACACAGTATTTTCCTCGATGTATGGTTGTGTTGCGTGAAGTTGTTGGGTCTTTTTAGCGCCAAGCGCTGGGATCGCAGAAGTAGAGTCCGCGACCCTATGTCATGACACTCAAATTGTGGGGCTCTACCTGGGATCGTACCCTGTCCGCCTGACTGTTCTGGCTGCAAAGTCAGAGGATTACACCACTGCCCCACAACAAATTCTAATGGTGATAAACAAATAGTCATGACGCTCAAATGGTGACAAACTTACGGGTTAAAAGTTGTGATTCATCATGATGATTCAATTTAGAGAAGGAAACCAGAAGCGTCATGGGCGGGGGGCAGGGGGGCACGTGCCCCTCCTAGCGTCGGAAGTTCGGAAATTTTTCAGAAATTTCAAATTCGCTCGGCTTTTCGGCAAAAACTGGGATCTTGCATATTGGAAGCAAGAACTCGGATCTTGGAAGCAAGAACCCTGGCTGAAGAATATTTGTCCTCATAGATAATTATGCAAGGTTCAAGGACATAACTCAGATGTGCCAGAGTGAGAAGGAGACCAGACAAAAAGATGTAGACAGGGAGAGTTTCCTGTCTGTTACAAAGTTGTCAAAGTTTCCAATTGGTGCGGTGAAGATGGGATGGAGATAGGGATTCTAAGCCAAAGAAAATGATGTTTAATCAAAAATGTTTCTGGGGATGCTACGTTTTACAACAAATTTCACAAAATGGTCAAAAATTCTATATTAACTGTTTTTCAACGAAAATGATCAAAGACAGAGAACGTGTTTTAACTCAGCAAAAAAGAGATTTCCTCTGCATTAAATATCAGAGTGAGCTTGATTTAGGGATAATCAACGTGTCTTGCAAGAACATATAACCTGAACATGAAGATATTGGCGCAAATAGTGATGTGACGTCTTCAAAAGGAATACATGATCACTTTAAATCAACTGCGCATGTGCGTGATGATGTCATAGGATTTGACTGTAAACCTTCGTCGGAAAATTACTGAACTGTGCCCCCCCTAAGAGTCCCTACCCACGACGCCCCTGAAGGAAACCAAATTATTTTTGTTAAATTGACCATGGCCATTTATCTCTAGGTTAGTGGTTTTCAGTGCATAATTACAATGCCTGGTGTACACCATGGCAAGACATATATTTAATAAAACAGCAAAAAACCAGTGACCAGCTGTGACCAGTGCTAAGTAAATCCTGCCTTGGAAATTCTACCAAAAAATGTTTCTCACCTGGTCATCATGTGATTTACATCTAGCCTAGCAATCAAAGCATTACCTTCGTTCAGCATGGGCATGCAGCAGTGTTTCATTTTTTTTTGTATTTTCTTTTTTTTTGTATGAATCCTTGGTTTGTCAATGTACATAAAGGTACTACATAAACATAAGAACTACGCTAATAAGTGGGTCAATATGTGAGGAAGTTTTTACCTGAGGTTGTGCACCGTAGACGGACAGAAGGGGCTACTTCCTTCATTTGTTCATTTCATTTATAACAAACACATTTACAGAATAATTCAATACAGCAAAACGAACAACAAAGATTTGATAGAGAACATTTTTAAACTACTGCTAAACAAAAAGTGAACAAAATGACTAAATTTAAACTAGTAGTGGCATAAATGCAGAATATTGTTAGTGAACTTCCAGGCGTTCGACCCAATCTGACCCGATTGAGTATGACGTGGGATTCACTGCTCGTTCTCGTTCATAGAACAGTGCAAATACCGCAAACATCAAAAATCTTCTCGCCAAAGGATATCCTCCTTTCTTCTAAGTTATATAAAGATGACAACACTCACCGGCTGTAGAGACTTCAAGAAGGCAGAGCAGGAGAAGACCTGCAACTGTCCTCAAACACATCTTGCTTTGGTTTTTGGTTTGGTAGGTCCTGCAAGCAGGTTTTCAAATTTTGTTCCAGTTGTAATATGAGTGAATTTTAAGCAATCCTGACGTCTCTCTGCGAATAACAAATACTTTATTTGTGCAATTTTAAACAATTATTACTCCTTATTAACGAGTAACTTAATGTTTTCGCACTTTTTCTTCGCTTAGTCCAGCTGCTTTATCTTACCTTCGTCTTCGTCGTCACATCTCTAATTTTCTTCACAATAATATATCCCATCATGCTCGAGTACAATTAAGGTGGCTATATCGTTAATGACGTAATGGTTGTAAACAAATTTCATTGTCTTTTCCTTAAAATAGAAATTCTTCTGCATGAAGGCTAACAAAATGGAAGCCCATCAAAAGAAGCTAACATATAAAATAGGCTTTTCCTAATGGTGGGAGTCAACTGGCTGGTCCTGTGCTGCCTGCACTATCTGAACGCGTATTCTGACATAAGAAGAAAAAAGCTCTCAAAAGACAGACAAGGCCCGAGACAAGGGTGGACTGAATTTCTAAATTACAGAAATATTATTTGACTACAGTATCTAAATCTTATGAAAATATTTACACTGTGTGGCGTGAAGTATCTTAAAATCAAAATCATAATCATAATGAACAAAAGTATTTCAAAAGGAATTCTAAATGACCATGGGAAGGAGGCTTGGGAGAACATTTTAGGAGTCTGGGTACGAACACGAGTTTCACTCTGAGACCAACAACAAAATGGAGGTAGGCTGTTTGTTCAGATCTCTTACACTGTGATCCATATTTCAGTCCTTGCATTGTTGCCATTTAGCAGAATTTGCTATTCATGTTATTCTTCATCATTGTTGATGTTCAGTATTGCTAAATTTGTCTTTTTTATTTTTCAGGTCCATGATGTATTTGCCAAAAGTCTGATCATTTCAGGATGAGATGAAGACTTTCTTTGGGAAGTGATTTTGTGTCATATGCGTTGTATAGTGTTGTAAAGTTGTTCTTTGTAATCGCTTACTCTGTTTGATGGTGTGTTGTAATTGTTAGTAACCTCTAGTTGCCATGTTGTAAAGTGATGTTGCCCCCTCCTCCCTTCTTCAACATAATATGAGCTGTGATGATTGACACTTGATCGGACTAAACTGTAATTTAAACAGTTAATGGTCGCAACTACACTTGATCTGAGCTCAGTTTAAAACTGTCAAGTGCTACAGCAAATTTCTTCTGCTGATTGGCGTGGTGTTTGTGCCAAACTCTAAAACATTAAATCCTGGGGGGCACATAACATACATGTTGAGAACACAGGTATGGGTGGGTTTTTGGGCCTAAAAGTTTGTAAACAAGGGTCATCTTTTGGCAGATTTTCCTTAGACATGGGTCGGTTTGGCCGAAATCAGCAAAAATTGTTAAAAATGGGTAGTTTTCCACCAAAATTCACCATAAGAATGGGTACAAAGGCAAATTTTGGCAATTAGAAGAGGGTAGCTTTCTGAAAACTGGGCGGCAGACCCCCATACATCCACAAGTCATGTACCCCCACCCCCTAGGCATTAAATTCTGCTACAAGCAAAATTCTATTGTTTTGAGAAATAACCTTTTTTATCAAGTTTCAAATACTTTTCAAGCTTCTTGTCAGTAGAAGGCTTTTTCACTTTCAAATTGTGGCCACAAAATGTAAAATTCATTTGTCAACATTCTCTTGAAATTGTATGGAGTTTGCGTTACTATGAGCTTTAATTTTGCCCAGTATTGGGATGCTCTGGTTACTTTTTTGGAGAGTTAATTTTTGGGTGAATCATTTCATTTCTACAATCATTTTTTTGGGTTCATGAAATTCTGGATTATTTTTCTGGGTCTCAACAAATCTGAGAAAAATTATTAAGAATATAGAAATACATGATTTAAAAATAAAAAAAGGCAACATCATAATCGAAATAGTTCAAT
>REGM01000065.1:785437-828317 GCA_004194415.1 Aurelia aurita
CTATAGAAAATGAGGACGACAGCTTAATGCCTTACAAGAAGCATCATTACGACAGGAAAAGAAGCAACAGACATGTCAGAGAATGCCAGCATATAATTCATGGCAATAAAACATTTGAAGAATATCAAGCACAAAGCAAAAAGGTTGAAAGAACTATTGAGTACATAAAATACATTTCACATAAGATTGGGAAAAAGATTGTACAAGGCCATGTTGCTTTGGTCAATAATCCACTAAAAACATTTTCTGTGCTGTACCCAGGACAGCTTTCTTCTTGCAGTGTATGGTCTGGTACCAGGGACACTGTATCAAATACTGCATCTCTTGGGAATTGCAAACTGGCAGTTAATGCTGGATTTTTCAATACTCATACAGGAGGCTGTCTTGGAAATATAATTTCAAATGAAAAGCTCTTGCATGATTCTGATGGAATACAAAATGCAAACATAGGAATTCGTAAAAATGGATCAATTGTGACTGGATATTTACCAAAGGATGAAGTAGACTCTGTTACTAATCCATTTGTAGAATTAGTTTCTGGTGTTGGTTGGTTGATAAGAAATGGAAAAATATATATCAATGAAAGTAAAAAGGCTGAATGTGCAGATACAGAAGAAACTGGCACAATAGAGAGGTTTTTTGGTGTAGTTTCTGCAAGGTCTGCCATAGGACATGACAAAGAAGGAAGGCTTATAATTGCAGCAATTGATGGCAAAACAGATAAAGCTGGGTATGCACATTTGTACATAGTTAATTTGAACCTTGAACCTTTAAATCTTCACTCCATGCCTCCTCTCCATATTCCTGAATGTGGCTTATGGTCAAAATATTGGGGAGAAGCCGAAGCACAGACAGTGGCGGACTGGCTCAGAATTTTTCACCGGCCATGGAGGACTTAAGGGAGCCCTAGTGGGTGTGGCCTGAAAAATGAAGGTGTGGTCAAGAGACAATTTTGTTGCAATCAGCGGCATTGCTAGTGCAAATTAAATGGGGTTAATAAAATGAGGGGGCCTGGGGGCTTGGCCCCCAGGAAAATTTTTGAAGACATTCCTTCTACTTTGGCTTTAGAACACTACTACAAATCCCTTGTTTGCCAGTGCTAAAATAGAATTTTGACCATTTTGTGCCAGAATTTTATAAATTAGCATCCCACATCATTTTCTTCATTAAAAGAATATACTGCTACATCTTCCCAACGTTGAACTAAGGCTCGTGCTGCAGATTATAACTGGTCTATTTTTAAATCCCCAAATCACCTCGAAAAGTTTTCTCTTTGTCCATTCATGTCGAGTCTTTGAGAAATTGATCGATGTTTTGTTATCGTTTTGAGTCCTTTTGAGACCGAAAATTTTAAGAAACTCGATTACAGCTCAAGAAAAAGAAGACTAAAAATTTTACAAAAATCCTTGAATCTAATTATGAATTTTAGCAAAGATTAAGTCATAAATCTTCACAATCAGTCCAGTGAACGATTTATCGTGGTCTGTCAAAAGTGGATAGTTCTTTTTTGGCACACGCGGTATACCGAGTGTCCTAAATGAAAGGTAACAGGTTTGATCAGGGCTAGTGATGCCAATTTAGCTCCAATCGATTCCCAATAACTTTTAAGTTAATTCTGAAAAGTTAATTTGAACATAGGTGCCATGTTTATTGATAGTGGTGCTTCCAAAGTTGAAATATTATTCTTTAAAGTTCAAATTTGACTCCACTTCCAAACCAGAGCTTTGGCGTGTATTGTAAGGTGTTCATTATTCAAAAGGGGACATCAAAGAGAAACATTTGTCTTTTTTGCAAAAGGGGCCCTTTTCGCCATATTTTGAGGGGGGCCAGTCCGCCACTGAGCACAGAATTACATTATTCTGGTATTTGTTCCTACTCCCATACTTGTTTGATATTTAAGAAAACATTACAAAAACAAAGAAATTGCTTTTTGTCCCAGCTACAGCGTGTTCATGATTATCTGAAAAGGGTTTGACAGCAACACAAATGAATCATAGCCCATTTAGTTTTGCAGTTGAAATGGTATAGTTTACTGTAGTTTGACAACAAGCTGTAATTTCTAGCACAACCAGTCAATTTCCTAGAAAAGGAGCAGAGGTTTGGACCTCCGTGACCCTCCAAGTGACTTGGCATCTTTGGGTGGAACTAGGAAATTGGTGCTAAATTTTGAGGAGCACACACTTTTTTCTTAGCTGTTTGTCTTCAGAGAACCATGAAAACCATGACCCAAACCTCTACTTAACTTGGTGGAATTGGAACCCTTTTGGGTGGCACGTCCACACTACCCCCAATTGTATGTGGTGCTCCTGGGCTACTTGAACTCTTTTATAAACAATTTCAGAGTGAATCTTTTGGAGTTTGCAAAGTTGTTGATAAGCTATGGTGCAGTCAATGCAATCAATCTTGATGGAGGAGGTTCTACTACCTTTGTGGTCAATGGCACTGTTGTCAACTATCCTTCTGACAAATGGTAAGAATTTCTATGTCTTAGCAAATGAAAAAATATGATGTTGTGCTTTGTAAAGTGTCTACACAGCAGAATCTTTCTATTTAGAGGCTGTCCAAAAATCCATTTCGTCACAGATAGTGAAATATTCTACAATGTAAATCTTAAAACAGAAACAAACACTTAAAGGATAATCTCAACTGTATTTAACTGCTGTATGAAGCAGGCTCTTTATGTACTGGGTGCACCAAAAATTTGTACGTGTTTTCAGCATTGCTAAGATGATGATTGCATCGATACAAACAAGCCGATTTAACACCAGAAGAACAAAAGAAAATCCAAAGCCACGTTATAATAATAACACCCAAACCAATTTTTTATCAGTTTGTAGCAGAATATCTAACTTAGGTATAGAAGTTTATTCTACTCAGACCGGCTGTGCCGTTCAAGAATTACAGGTTACTTTACTTTGGAGCCGTTTCTGAACAAATTTCTAAGAGGACTGACGATGTCGATAATATTGTGCATAATCTTCAGTGAATAGTACAATTGCCACTATTCTAAAGCTGCAAAATTTGATCATAATTTCTATTTTTTTCGAGACTTTCAAAAGCAGTTTCTTGGTGAAATGTTTCGGAATTCTTGAACGGCATGATTTCAATGAAATACATTTCTACATCTAAGACCGCGTTTGCATCTAAGTTTTTACCCGCTACAAAGTTGTTACAATTCAAGAGCGTTTACAATTCTACAGAACAAAAAAATTATATAAATAGTGTTAATGATTAGCGAGAACATAGTGCAAACGGGAGGCTGATCCGTTACACTTTTGTTGCGGTTCCGAAGTTGTACCGGTACTGTGTAAACGGGCTCTAAGTTAGCCTTTTACTTCAGCGTGATTAGTAACTCAATGAAATCAATGCTCAACTGATGACTGCACGTTTCGGAAAACGCCTATGCGTAATTTTGGGACATCCGGTACTTTAAACTTTCTTAACTTTTTCAATCTCTTTTACAGTGGACAAGACACCTTATGTGAACGGAAAGTGTCAACAATCATCTGTATTCATGAGCCAACATGCGAGAAATGCAGCTGCGCATCGGGAAAGCCACAATGCATTGGTGGTAAATGCAAGTGTGAACATCATGCGACTGACTTTAATAATACTCATGACCCTTTCAACTCTAACGATGGCAACAAGGAGATATCAAATGGTAAGTGTAATTTACACTAGTCGTTGCTTTCTCATTGTTGTCAATTCGCTGAACTTGCTTGAGTAGCCAACATGAGCATTGGAATCAAATCTTCAAAAAAACATTGCACGATTGGTTGATGCATCTTTCGTTTGATTGAATGGCTTGAAAGGAACTTCATGTACTTCCTTATAAGTTTTCATTGGCAATCTTTGATATCTTGATTATTTTCAGAGTTATTTCGTTTTTCTTTTTATTGAAAGAATTAGCGAAAAGCTTTAAAAAACTTAAAACTGGTTGCAAATGCTAAATTAATAAAGGAAAAACGGTACAATCTTCAAGAAAACCATAGTTTATGAAGGTCTATAATATGATGGTAAGCAGAAATCCGTAACGTTTCTTGCTCACGATTTAGCAATTTGATAACATCACAACCGGAAAACTGTTTGAAACATAGAAGACTCTGTAATTCTGAAAATAATCCAGATATCAAAGATTGCCAATGAACACTTATAAGGAAGTACCTGAAGTTCCTTTCAAGCTATTAAATCAAACAAAGGATGCATCAACCAATCGTGCAATGTTTTTTAAAGATTTGATTCCTATGCTGCCAACAGGTTAGTTTTTTTTAATTTACAAGAAATGTTACTGATTATGTTACTTTCAAACTACTCTACAATACTACTAAGACGATAGCCAACATCTGAAAGCTATTCAAGCTAGGTTTGTTAACTGATTCGTTGCTTTCACTCCAAACTTTATTGACGTGAATTTACCTGTTCGCTCAAACTACGACTCATAACATTACTATTCAAAAATCTGGATTCTCGATGACATGTTTGGATAAACACTTCAAGCAAGCTAAAGGTTATTTTCGATTATGTTGCAAACCAACACCAGAAAATTATTGGAGGAAATTATTTTACATTGGCGTGCATCCTCGCTTTGTTGTTTAAATAAAGTGGATGAAATGGGTATCAATCAATACTATCAAAGATGAATCTAATTTAAAGTTGAAAGATTTGCAGGGAGCTTTTTGTCTCAAGAGCTCAAGACGTTATTGTTTGTGCCCCCAACTGGTGCTTAGAAGACGTTTTGGCTCGCATTATCAACACTGCTTTCCTAAAGCACAAAATTCGTCGTCCTGGTTTGAACAGTTTATGCATGAGTCTTTGTTGAGTGGTGGTATTGTGGGTGGTTTTTGTTGCAGTTGCACAACGAAGCAAAGAGCTTTCGTCATCAGTCTAGATTCCAGCGTTTATATTTGAACTTTTTGTTCGCATTGATGAGCGACCTTAGAAGGAGGGCCTCTTCCGAATGCTTACACAAATAACTTAACACCTTGCAGCAAGGACAAGGCGACAAATCGCTCAAAATTTCGGGACAAGAAGTCGATTTTAGGCAAGGTGGACTCACAAACCTATTTGAAGATATAAGACATTCTACGAAGGATTTAAAAAGTTAACAGTTCGGTGAATGACTGCGAAGATGCATCCTTTCAAACTTTTGAAATATTGACTGCTTGCTGTAGTTTCTGCGAATAATTCATTTGGTCAAACGTGAATTTTTTAATGTACAAATCAATTATTCTATTCAAATTTCTTTTCAGTTAAACGTCAAAAGGAAACAGATGAATCCAATGTACTAGCTAAAGATGTCAAAAGTAAGAAAAAGAACCTGCCACAAAGGTAAGCATAGCAGGACCATTTTATGTTGAACGATATGGATACATTTTGAGGGAAGTGTGCCTCCATTGTTATAGGAGGGTCCGTTTACGTGAGAAACTCAAACCGGTTTGAAATTTCACCCCGATCTGAATATTGGCCAGATAGCTTATTTCCGTTTGCGTTCACATGAAGTTTCGACCCGGTCTGAAACCTGTGTTGTTGCTGTTAATTTCGATTTCAAGATGGCGCCAAGTAAACAAGCAATGGGAGAGTTTCTTGGCATGATGCTGAAAACTGTCCTGGTTCAATATCTGATCACACTTTGGCGCAGTCAAAGGAGCACAGTCCAGAGAGTAACATTAAGTTTTAATGCAAATGAATGCAGGAGAAAAATTTCCTTTGAACTGATGATAGGCCGAAAGTTTCTTGCAAAAGGTACATTTATTGTATTGAATTTCGCTGGCAGCATGGCGTAGGCCCATGAGATTCCTGTGTAAAAACATGCATTTATTGCAAGCCCTTCTTTGTAAAATGCGAAAAATATTATCAAACGTGCCTTTTTTTAATACCAAGGCTCTTTTTGCCCTCGCGCCAAGAAAACAATGCCAATGTGAACTTTGAACACGAGACCCTTTGAGTCTCACACCGATTTGAGAATAATTTTCGTTTATATGGTGTTTTCAAAGCGGGGTGACAGTTCAAACCGATTTGAAATGCCGAGTTGAGTTTCGCCCCGGTTTGACTTAGAAATTGCATTTTCCATGTAACACTATAAGGCCTTTGATCAGACATCGAGTTCAATCTAAAGAGGAACAGACCACTTTAAAAAAATACTTAATGAGCCTGAGCTGGGAAAATTTCTTCCTAGAGCCAAAGTCGGATGAAATCTAATGTGACAGTCATAGACAGCCTGTCTTATATCTGAGTAGTAGGCCCACGCATGTATCTGCACGCAGTGATTTCCAACTGTTATTTTTTTTAATGGCACACCTAAAAGGCTCCTGAAAAGCTATGAGCAGTTGATCAAAAAAATCGTCATCTAACCACTCAGGTGCCACAGGCAATAAACTCTTTAGCACATAAACAGTNATAACACTATAAGGCCTTTGATCAGACATCGAGTTCAATCTAAAGAGGAACAGACCACTTTAAAAAAATACTTAATGAGCCTGAGCTGGGAAAATTTCTTCCTAGAGCCAAAGTCGGATGAAATCTAATGTGACAGTCATAGACAGCCTGTCTTATATCTGAGTAGTAGGCCCACGCATGTATCTGCACGCAGTGATTTACAACTGTTTTTTTTTTTAATGGCACACCTAAAAGGCTCCTGAAAAGCTATGAGCAGCTGATCAAAAAAATCGTCATCTAACCACTCAGGTGCCATAGGCAATAAACTCTTTAGCACATACCAACAGCAGAACCCTAACAGTTGACCTCGAAAGATAGTTGTGTTTCTCTCGTACGAAAGCAATGCTCGCTGATGTTTTCAGAATAGTTATCCTGAATATGAAAAGGTCCAATGGGCCACAGTTTACTCATTTTCGGGCTTCAATACTCCAACAAGTTTTTGTTTGCTCTGCACACCTAAGATGTAAAGCAAAGACCATACCTTTAGAGCTTGCCTCGCGCTTTCGGGAGGTTAAGGTTGTGGAAAACCCGTACTGTAATTTATCGGTCTCTTAATCCATGAAATATTCGCGAATAATTGCTGCTATTCAAATTGTCTTTTAGCGGAAGAATGCCGTTTTAATCAATTAGAAACCATAACAGCGGCTGTTTTATGCCTATCTAGCTGTTTCGATTGGTAACCATTTCATAGGACACCTTGTATATCTAGATGGCACTTTATATAATCATTTGCTGTCTATAGATTTTATGATACAGCTTATAGATGGCAGCAAAGAATAGAAAGTAGCTACGTAATTCACTTTTGCCCCAGGAATTTCTCTTGGTTAGCTGCTTCATGCCATGCTTAATTGTACCAATAGCAACGCATGATAGAAAAGAAACTTCACTTTGATTTGCATCATGAGTATTAATTTGTTTCTGTTTTTATCAACTGAACTACGAGATATTTCCTGCGACAAAAAATAATTTTTTTAAGAAGATTTTTTATAATGAGATTATTATATGCGCTACTGGACATTGTTCTAGCTAAGTTTAACTGACTTCATCAATCGCAGTAGAAAATTCATTTGCTGCATGAAAGAGTAAGAAAAAGTATTCCAATGACAGAATAAATGAGAATTCAGTAGCATTCGACTCAACAACTTTCAAACCTTTTGAGGCTACATAAAGACTGACTCAGTATCCGAAATGCATTACTATATTCCTGTCGGTATTATCACAGTAAGGCAGGGAACAAATTTTTGGACTTTGACAAAATAATTTGTATGGTTTTGTCTGCCGGAATAGCCCCTAACATGGGGCTCATGGGCAAATAACACGCGGAAAACCTCTCTACTTGTATTTCAGTGCAACGAATGTCTGCTTCCCTCCGAAATTCGAAACACAATTCAACTCATAGGGGATTAGGCTTTTCTCCGAGATGGTACCGGGTGTCCCAAAAAACTGTATACAAGTTTGAAAAATTTTAACGCCAAGAGTTCTCGTCAAATCACCCCAAAGCTATTTTTATTTTCACCCTCAATGGATGAATTAGATTTTGATATTTTTCTGATAATTTTCGGATAATTTGTTGCAGAGCAATAGAGCTAACGATTCTAGGGATTTCAGAAGCATGTCGGCCCTCGACATCCAAAGCTGATATGCCTCTGATATGAAAGCAAGTCTTTATGTTAGCCCTCTCGATGCTAAAACTAAATTTTATAGTTTCCTTGCCGTTATCAGTGACTTGGTTGTAGAGCTATGTATAAATCAACAAACGCAATATTTACTCTTAGGCCAAAACCAGAGCCTCCATTGTAGACCCCTGAGAAGGCAAGATACCCTAAAGCATGACAACCCTCAGTATTCTCAGCAAACAATTTGCTACTGATTTTAATCGAACAAAACTAAATCAAAGACTTTCCTTGAAAAATTGTATCACTGTTTCTTATCAGTCAAGGGAATTCTCTACCTTTACTACAATGAACCAGTTATTGTTAACATTACAATTTTTAAGGAAAGTAGAAGTAAAGAAATCTCTTGATTAATGATAATGTAATATGAGTGTCCCTTGAGAATGTCTTTCTCTCAGTTTCTAACAATAATAATCACGAGGCATATCAGCTTTGGATGTCGAGGGCCGATATGCTTCCGCAATCCCTAGAATAGTTAGCTCTATTGCTCTGCAACCAATTATCAGAAAATTATCAGAAAATATCAAAATTTAATTCATCCATTGAGGGTTAACATAAAAATAGCTTTGTAGTGATTTGATAATAACTCTTAGCATCAGAATTTTTCAAACTTGTAGTTTTTTGGGACACCCGGTAGCAATAGAACTTGAACCCCTGACCTTCTACATAAAAGACTGCTTCTTCCTTGAAACAAACGGAGAGCATTGAAACGATGCTTCCAACTTGTAGCCGTTGGAAAGTCTGTTCTAGTAAATGTGGAGCGATAGACCTTTAGCTGTTCTACAAAAAGTTTGGATCGAGCGACATTTTATATAATGTTCGATTGAGCTTCTATCACTGCACTTTCGAATTTTCCTCAGATTTCTACAAGAAGTGTAAAAATATCGCTCGATCCAGACTCTTTTGTAGAATAGCTAAAATGTCTATTTCATACTGCTATGACTTTCCATAAAGTGGAACTTTTATAGAATAGTTTTTATTGAAGATTGGCCCTTTTTGATTCAGCTTTGGTGGTATATGGTTCGTAGCACTCAGTGCAATACTTGGTGGCAGCTTGGTTCTCAACATCTTCTTGTTTGTCTTCCTACGACTCAAAACAAAGAAACAAGACAAACCATGGCGCCAAGGAGATCTCAGGGGACTTCTTGATGAAGAAAGCGATGGTATTTAGGGAACAAAATCAATAAAGTATGATTTAAATTGTTTTAATTTTTGGATCCTAGCATAGAAATTTTTATTGAATAAGTTATATTACACAGTTAAAAGCTCATGAGATTTAATTCTAAGGTTATTGGTAGACTTGTGAACAAGATCTCCAAATTGATTAGAAAATATGAGATCTGTTGACTTTATTTTAATGGTAGACTGACAACTATGAATGAAATTTAATTTCATTAATTTCTTCATTTTGATTCATTTTTTATATCAATTATAACAACCACCAATGCATACAACAAAATACAACTACTGTGCCACCCATTGCAGGAAAGGACACGTAGTCAGCGAGTTCGCACAATGAGTGACACTTACAATTAGCTAAGGAATTAAACTCAAAATAGAAATTACAGATAAAAGAAAAGTAAACGAAAAGCCTGATTGTTGAATAAGGGAAAACTGGGGCTGTTTGATAAATGGCCGATCAGCCGCCTGCCCGACACGGATTCCTTGAATTATAGAGAAATAATTGGTTCTATATGATTTCTTCAGCTACCAAAAGCAGCATCAGGTTAGTCGGACATGGTTGTCCAGCAAGACCAACTACCCAATTCAGACTTTTCATAATTAAGAAAACCCACTCGGGGTCAGACGGACAACCGATGAACCACTCCGCAAATAGGCTGTACTATTTAAAACGTTGGGAATTCTCAATATATTGGATGGTTGCTTCTATTATCATTCTGTTATCTATCATGGAAAGAGAATGGCTTCCATGCAGAATTAAATGACATAGTTCTTTGGTATCCAAATTCAGTGCGTCTTTATTCAATATTTGAGAGAGCTGACCGAGGAGATCTTGACGCAACTCATTAAAAAGTGGGCAGTGCACGAAGAAGTACTCATTATCTTTTAGCCATGCCACGATTTCAAAATAGGTTAAGACAATTCCTTTTTTCAGTTTTTTTTAAGGGTAGACATCTCTCCAACCTGTCTTGTGGCTGATTTTAAAGTTTTCTCCTCTTAGGAACATTAAAAATTGCATGCGATTGCATTGCAATTTTCAATAAATATGAAAAATCTATAGCTAATATTATCTCTAAAAATTGTTATCTAACTTCAAATTCGACTCTCTCGGTTATATTCCTTTGAACAAAACCAAATTTGGTGCTCTTGGGCTCGATAGGGTTCAATAAAGCTTTTACAATAACATCTTTTAGAAAAATTATACTTTCATTTGCTTTGCATTGAGCAACCGAAAATGGAAATCACTAAAGAATGCCGAATATTACTAAGGGACCTCACTGTGAATTCTCTCAATGGGGAGATGAGAAAATGTCGAGATTATGTTGTGCAACCACGGGAGTGCTTGGAAAGGTGAATTCTTTCCACCTACAGTGCCGTAAGCTATAGTTATTGAAGAAATTTTAGATTTCTGTTTGTAGCGACAAGTCAACCACAACTGCAAGAAATATACCAAATTGAAGTTAGCCAACGGTGATTTAAGTTTTGATTAACAGATTTCAAACATCTTGTGACAGAATTTATCAAACTCATATATAGTTTTCTGGGACAGTCAGTCATACTATTAAGGGTATTAGAAGAAGAGTGATATAGAATTTAATAATGTAAATTTTAATGTATTTAAGACTTTAAATGATGCGTGTTACAAACTACTTCTTCCTCTGGCTGTTCTGTTCTTCCGAAATACACTTTGAAAACACAACAAAACTCTTTCTCGAAATTCCGAAATAAAAAGTGCGAATATTGCTTCCTGGAAGTTGGAGAACATGAACATGACACCTTTTTAAGGATACAGCCAAATTTTCTGAGAAGTCTTTTTGACAGCCATGTACACCTCCCAAAGATAACAGAAGATAATAATGTGAAATTATAACTGGTCGTAGAAACTGTTTACATAATAAGAATTAGCGTCGAAATGATATAATAACGATATCTTCTGCTCATGCAAGTGATGTAAGGCCAGCAGTTTTAGATTTTGGGTTTTGGTACATTTGAAGAAATTGGCTGATGCCTTCTCCATGGAAAGATTGTCTGCATGGAGGATCATAACTTTCCAATGATTTCCAGGCGTCAAGCGATTTTTCATTGTAAAGCAATGGCGTCAAATCTTTAAAGAAGGTTGGAAAAATAGTTACTGGATCTTCTATTTGATTTAATTGCTCGATGGGAGCTTCTTCAAGTATTTTGCTACAATTGCAATTTAGGGATTTTAGAGATCTTGATTATTTCCAGAATTACAGCGTCTCTATGTTTACTATGTTTCAACCAGTTTTGAGGTTGTGACATCATTAAATTTGCTAAATCGTAAACCAGAAGAGGGAAAGTGACAGATCAACCGCCATATTAAACTATGGTTCGTAAACTATGGTTTTCTTGAAGATTGTGCCGTTTTTCCTCTATCATTTTAGGATTTACGATGATTCTACTTGTTTTCAAAATTTATCATGAATTCTTTCAATAAAGTAAAAAATGCTGTAATTCTAATAATAATCAAGATATCCTACAATCATAGCAAAGTACCTGAAGTTTCTTTCAAAGCTTTAAATCAAAAGGCGAATGCGTTGCCGTCCTGGTTTCTTAAATTCTCTATAAATTAATGTACATTTAATGACTGTCATAAGTGGATTGGTACTTTAATTAAAATATAAATTCTTTTGTCTGTACATTGAAATGGTAGTTAGGATATTTATGCTTTGTGTTGTGACTAAGAATCAATCGAATGTAAAATCAACAGAAATAATGTAGCTTTATTCTTGTGATTCTTTTGGCATCCTATGATATGATGGCAGAAACAATTTTTTCAAAGGGTCAAGCTTTCCAAGGCTAGTTTTTTATTACAAAGTCCTTTGTAATCTAAGAAGTGGCTTCGATGTCAGTAAGTAAGGATGTGTTTGATTCGTACCAATTCTGAAAATGGTAGACTTGGTAGAGTCGGAATTTGTGTTTGATTGACTCCGAAATTCCTCAAAACGGTAGGTTTTTGGTAGGTTCGGAAGGCCTTCTGAACCTTCTGCTCCAAAAGGCGGAAGGTTTGGCAGACTTTGGAGAAATTCTCGTTTTCATTAGCAAACCCTGGTGGTGAATCCGAAACCTACCGTTTTAAGATTTTTGTGTTTGATGGGGAAATATATTTCCGTCTCTGTGAAGTCTACTGTTTTCAGAATCTGGTAGGTTTGGAATTACCAATCAAACACGCCCTAAGTTAAGTAAGTAAGTCACGCTTGTTATTGCAATTGATTAACGTTTGATCTAATGTTGCTGACCCTATTCTAATTTATTACCTTTGCTATTTAAATGAGCCTCGCTTAAACGCTTTCTGTGATCTTGGCACTTTTTTGACAATTGGATAAAAGTCCTTTTGGGGCACGCCTTTCTATGCGATGCTTACTAATGCCATATGTGCAGAAATTTGATGAATTTTCAGGTTTTTTTTAGCATATGGTCTGGACGAAGCGCCCGCAAGGGGCCCATTACCGAAGTCGAGCAGACCACTGTGATCCAGGGCATCTAATAAATGTCAAAAAATAAAGTTCCGAATCCCAAATTTATTTCAGGGTTGCATCATGTAGCATAACCTAGGGGTTAATGTGCTGTAAATATTTTCAAGATTGGTCAACAGAAAGCGGAGATATTAATTTTTAAAGTTGGGCCTAGATTAGGCCTTTGTTTACATAACCTGTAGAGGCACGGCCTTGTTTTGATCGCACTTTACAACTTTATGTTTCTTGGCTCAGACTTGACCGATCTTTTTCATTTTAGTCTTATTCTGATCCTCTAAATGTGTGCTACAAGGCAACGTTAAGCATTCTCAAATATTTTGCCTTTTTATAACCGTTTTTGGACAATTGCATAATGGTACTTTTCTGACAAATTTCTGTCTTCAAAAATAAATTATGAAATTCAAAGCTGAATACAAAAAATGTAGGTTTCGCTATGCTCTTCAAACAATTTCAAAAATTAGAAACACCTTTGTAGCAAGTTTCTACCAAAGGGATCGTGCCAATTTTCACGCAAAAAATTTATATGATTATTTGCATTTCAGAAGTTGTGAATCTGATTTCTACAGTTTTTGAATGTTTTACCCACTAAAGTTTAAAATAAATCCAATAAAAGGCCCAAAGGTGACCGGACCTCACTTAGATGACAAACCCATATGATAATGAAACTTTGAGGCATTTTGCAAGGTATTATTCCTAAAAAAACTAGGAAAATTCACAAATTATGAATTCTTAAACGGACAAATGGTGACAAAAAACTATTTTTGCCTTAAAATGTTTCACTTAAAAGAGGAAGAAATGGCAAACCTTTGACCTTACATCGTTTTTAAGCAAAGGGAAAGCTTTCCGTTTCACTTTATCTAATTTTTATCACGAAATGTGCAAAAAATGTACAAATCATGTAACAAACTTGCAAAATGAAAATAGCCATATAAATTTTTTGGGTGAAAATTGGCACGATCCCTTTGGTAGAAAGTTGCTACAAAGGTGTTTCTAATTTTTGAATTTTTTTGAAGAGCATAGCGAAACCTACATTTTTTGTATTCAGCTTTGAATTTCATAATTTATTTTTGAAGACAGAAATTTGTTAGAAAAGTACCATTATGCAATTGTCCAAAAACGGTTATAAAAAGGCAAAATATTTGAGAATGCTTAACGTTGCCTTGTAGCACACATTTAGAGGATCAGAATAAGACTAAAATGAAAAAGATCGGTCAAGTCTGAGCCTAGAAACAAGAAGTTGTAAACTGCGATCAAAACAGTGCCATGCCTCTACAGGTTATGAAAACAAAGGTCTAATCTAGGCCCAACTTTAAAAATCAATATCTCCGCATTCTGTTAACCAATCCTGGAAATGTTTACAGCACATTAACACCTAGGTTATGCTAAATGATGCAAGCCCGAAATAAGTTTGGGATTCGGAACTTTATTTTTGACGGGTCAAATGCACTTTGGCGGACACAGCTTCCAAGGAAAACAGAGGTTGAATTGAATTATATTGTAAGAACTGATTGCTGATTGGCTTTCTAAACAATAGCAATAGAAAATCTATCATCTGATTGGTTAATGCAAAATTCTAACGTGATTCGACTGATTCGCACTTGCGGGAGAACGTCAAAATGAACTAAACATGGCCTAAAACTGCAGCAGGAACCGGCGATCGATATATTCTTTTGCTTTAAAATTTTTGGGGCTGCCGCCCCCCAACCCCGCTTGTTCAATAAGTATATTTCAATCTAAGTACTGATGCATTTTCCATCCAAAAATCGGTATAAAATTCAAACACGAGGAAATATTAAAAGTGTGTCCGCTAAAGTGCAAACTAGCCAAACTTTTCTCCGAAGAGAGAAGCATACAGAAGTTTTTAGGATAAGCGGTGGTTGTTCCCCCAGGCGGCAGGCTAAGGGCTCGAACTCACAACCTTAACAGAAGGCGAGAGCGCTAACCACAAGGCCAACCTACCACCTAAAATTTAGCCTGCTTATCAGCAAAATACAGTAAAAACCTGCATATAAGAACCACTGCTTTATGAGTTTAGCCTAGCAGAGGTTCTTAATTCTGGGGCTTAGAATTTAAGAATAATGCATATAAGACGGCACTACCGGGTGTCCCTAAAACAGTATATCATTTTTAGTCAATAGTTAACTTGAACGTAAATAGCTTGTTTGTTGATATTGGTTCGTTGAGAGTTGAAATATTAAGCTTGACTGTTCAAACCTCCGAACCAGAGCTTTGACGTTTTGGGTGATGCATTTTCCGTCCAACCTGTAGTTGAATACAACTGGTTTATACAAGCACAGGATTGAGACCTCTGACCGCACCTTCTGGGAGAAATGAGTATATGGTTTTAGATGAAAACACACCCTGTGCCGACACGTAACTCCTGCGGTCAAACGATGCCCCTAGCTAGAGCAGAGTCACCAGAAATTTGCCTTGCTCTCCATCATCGTTAGTGTCAGCATAGGACTCAGATCTTAAAAAAACGGTGGTGGTGTGAATGGTTATTACATGTTTCAGTGGATTGAATTTTATGTGGAATTTTATGAATTTTATGAAGTGGAATGTTATGAACTGTGCTATATTCCACCTTGCAGATTTTGATATCTTAATTATTTTCACAATACACGATTGCGGCAAGGAACTTTGTACCAAGATGCATTGCGTTCTTTATCGAATTCCTATAGAATCGTTAAAGATTCTCAATTGGTACGCAATGCATCTTGGTGAATAGCTCATCACCATCTTTAGCGTAATCGTCTATTACAGGTTATTTTATTACGTTACAAATAGTTTTCGTGTTGTGACGTCATCAAATTGCTAACTCATCTACTAAAAACGCGAAAAAAATTTCTGCTTACTGCCATATTGTAGACCTTCATAAACTATGGTTTTCTTGAAGATGTTGCCCTTTCTCCTCTATTGATTTAGAATTGATGATTGTTTTCATTTTTTCAAAAATGTGCATGAATTCCCAAAAAAGGAAAAGCCTCAATTTTCAAAATAGTTAATTAAGATATCAAAAATCTGCGCACTGGAATTATAACAAGTACTTAAAGTTCCGTATAAGCCATTCAGTGCAAAGAATGATGTAATCCCTATTTTGGCCAGCGTTTTTTCATATTTGAGTCATATGCTGCATGCTGTTAAAACCCTGGTAAAAAAATTTCTAGTCCTGCTACAACATCCTTTGGCATTGTACTTAAAATTATTGCGTCGCAGATTATCTCTCCGCTGTATACATTTTGTTCCAGTAACCAGTAAATTTGTTGATTATAAGCGGAATTAGGCACTATGATCGATTCCCGCCAAAATGGCGGGATCGTCTTCCGGAGCTTTGGCATTGATCGAAAGTGGCCTATCCATATCGAGGCCGACACACTCCTCAACAGTTCGATTATGTTCGCTAGAGTTTGTTCAAGAAGATAGTTTCTGATAGGTCAAAAGATTAATGTTATTGTTATGAATTCTAATTCTGAAATCCAAATGTAATTCTTTCTCAAACTTTTGAAAAGAGATTAAATGTTGTTTATTATTATTTATCATTTAAGATTTCCGACTCGTGCTAACATTGCAATAATTTCTATTGGTCTAAGTCCCAAAGAGCTGCGACAACATGACTGTACTATTTTCAGTTATATAGCGTAGCGTGCTACGCGAATGTGCTCAACATAGTCTAACGGCGCGGTCCGTTTGATTTCCACCGCGCAACACCGCTTGCAGAACGATGATCTGCGTTGCAACGACGAAGCACTGTAGCGACACGTTTGCTACAATGATATTGTACTGTGTGCTAGGCCAACCAAAGCGAGGTTTTCTTAAATATTCATAGCTTTGAGCGAAATTGTCAATGATCTGTGGTGAGAGCAATCTTATCTCGCAGTCGATATATTATGTATTATTGTCTGTCTCAAATTAGGTGTCGCTTAAAAATGCCCGCGAATACCAACATTTGAAGTGTTTGGCATGAGGGTTTTGGGGTTTTGCTTTATCGTAAATCTTGCGTAAAATCCAATTTGAAACAGACTTCATTTGCTGAGTATACTGAATTCAATTGGGTATTCACAATGACAATAAATGTTTGAAAATCACAAGTAAATGAATCTAATATGATGAATATTTTTGTATACCACTGATAAAATAATCGTCATAAGATCCTAAAGAGAAAAAGGGGGAATACTAACATGCACATATATTTGAGATTGATCAATGAGAGATCTCATTAATATTTCTCATGGGCATTGGAAATAATGCAGAGAGTAAACCTTTCTTTTCTTCGGCGGCAAGGATTTGGCTTCTAGGTTCCTTCCATGCTTGGCCACAGTAGGATCTGATAGTGAATGTACTGGAGACATTGGCAAATATCACGGTTAGGCCACGAGTGACCAGTTTGTGATTTAATTTAAGTAGCAGCTAGCAAAGAGTTGCATCGCCCTTGTTTTGTCATCCAAGCTTTTAGGCCCTCAGCTGCTGCTCTGTTTTCAAATTCTGTAAAAAAGGGCTTGGGCCAAGCAAATGACTAGAAGCCCGCGAAAATACTTTGCTTGCGCAATTTGCTCACTGGAAACAACTTTTGTTTTTTTCTTTCGCCTACAAAGCAAAATTTGTGAAATCTCTTCGAGGCATACCTGCTATAGAAATGTAAGTATCTTTTGAATTCGTGTTGCTTTTTCCTTGGCTGCAAACTTTACTTTCTTTTTGTGATCATAGTTTTCAACAAAAAATAACGAAGCATGTCTGAAACATTAGCCTCATCATCACTCCATTGAAAAAAAGATGAAACCTCCAAGTTGCAACAAGATATCTGTTCTCCACGAGTTTAAATTCCAAAATCAATGAAACTCCAGGCCGCTGTTTTGTCATATGTATTTCTACAGTTGCCATTGCGGCTCGTTCTACTTGATTTACGTTGCCTCTAAGGTGGCAAAGTGCATTAACTTGCTAATGACAAGACGAAATCGAGTTTAGACCGTTCCGACAACTCGAGGCTTAGAATTTATAGCTCTAGATTGCTCTAGAGAAGCGACCCCACACTACAAAACTTTTTTCATCCAGTTTACTCAGTAAGAATGAAGGATAATTTGCTAGTAGGTGCAATGCTCATATTTCAACCTTTGCTACAGAAAATAAGTGCTGATTGTAAGATTGACAAAACAACAATACGAAGGGCGATTGAGGTTGCTAAAAAAGCAAATTCTTCTTAATCAACTTCTGCTTTTCCTCAAGTGGGTACACTGTTTCGTTGTTACGCCATTGAGCTACACTACTGCTGAGAGTGGACTACTGATTTATAGTTGATCGCAAATCTAAATTTCATACTTTAGTATCTCAGCATTGCTAACACGCATATTGAAAAGCGAGGGGCAAATCACTGTCTAGAAATCTCATACTCTTTCTGTGGAAATCCTTTTGTTTTCTCGAGAAATCTCTGAAATCCACCAGAAGTCCTTTTTTTCTCATGAAAATCTCGTACGCTTTTTGATAGAGTGATTCACCCCTCGTTGAAAAGTGTGGTATCATTCAAGGTTTGGTATTAGAATACGAATCTGCATTCTGAAAATTCATTTTGTCCACCTCTGTGTACGTATGTTCTGCTATGACAATATTCCATTCTCTGAAATCGGAATAACTATTCTCGGTGCAAAATAGACATTCTTAGAAAAATAATGAGTTCAATTTTTGAAATTTTTGTAAATGTTCTAATTAAAGGGAATGTGCAATGGTAAACAGGCTTGTCTATAAATAGCACAAAGAAAACATTCACGCATTGCAACGTTTCTTTCGCTATCCATTGTTCACAGCGCGTTTGCAACGTCGATTTGAATGGGATATTTTTAGAATGTTTTGCTCTTTGCAAATGCAAGCTTTAAACCTTCACAAACCCTTTAAGCCTAACTACTTGTGTGTTTTAACCCTGAATGATTGAGTGCAGCGGCTACAGCAATGCGAAGGGCGAACACGATTCGTTGAAAATATAATTTTATACAAACATGAGTATCTTCTAAAGATGTGTGTACGGCAATGCAAACGTAACATATCTGGCAGGCCACATAAACGTTGCCACTTTGTATTGCCTATTCAAATCAAAGTGGTTGCAAACAATCCATTCCAAAGGGCTTTGTGAATCATTTGAAGTGGCCGCGTGCCCATCTTTCTGCAAGAGGCTCTAATGGGATTCCATTATTGCTCCATCGAATTGAAAACGAGATCAATCAAAAAGGGTTGTTGTCCGGATTAGCAACTCTGCGTGAGAAGATCAACTTCTATTGTTTAATGATATTCAACTAGACGATTACTGTCTGTATAATTTGATTTCTCTCTAACAGGCTCAATTAGCAATCAAGGGTGCCAAGATGCATTCTATTGGAAGGTGTTTACTGTTCGTATCGATTCCGTGATACCCTAAACCTGGTTTGATCTTATCTACGATCTTCTTTCAATGTCATCTCGTTTCACTATACAGGGCACTTGCAAAATTATCTCAATGAATAGCTTGGTGGGAAAACGAAACTTTAATTTTGCTTATGCAACTTTTTTAGGAAGAATATTAAAAGTAATAGAGCACTACCGGGTGAGTAAAAAAAAGTTAAAATGTTTGCAAGCCTGTAGTTTGCTACCTATTCATCAGATTCTTTAAAAATGATTATCATTGTGTGGGTAACATGTCAACTTAGATAATAAAATTTAACTGGTTAAAATTGGTGATAGCTTTCTTGATTTACAAGTGACTTTATAACAGTGTTTTATCTCAGAATCGTTCAAAACAGGCCTAAACTTCTGGGTCAAGTTTTCCAACATTTAAGATTCACAGCGATGAAAATCAAACTTAACAAGGCTATCTTATTGCAAAGGCAATCAGTTGTGTACCGTACATACAGAGCCAGCCCCACTATTCTTTCCACTTGGGAATTCCTTTAGCCGTTTTTCAGTAGTTTCAGTAGTTGGCTAGTCGAAATGACAGAACAAAATTTTCATGTCGTTAGGTGGTCGTCAGGGAGCTTTTACCAGCATGCTTTGTGCGGCTGCCATCTTTAGCGTTATTGTCTATTACTCGCCAATTTCAACGTCCCGAATGCCACTTTATAGCCAAAAGGCTAACTTAGATGTGAAAAGTTATTTTATTAAAGTCAATCGTACCAATCTAGAATTATTTGCAATATTCCTATGAAGCTTTTTTTGGAAGTCCTGAAAAGGTATTAGAAATTGCAATAAAGTTTTGCAGGTTTCCACCTTATGATATAGGAACGTTCGTGTCTTTTTTGTTCCTCCCTAGTCAATGTTTATGTTAAATTTCAAAATTTTTATGCTGAAAACTAAAGTCGGTCCCAAGTTTGATGTCAGGTGAGATTTGTGATAATGCAAAATTTCTGATGCAAAACACTTCAACTGTTGTTATTCGTTAGCATTTTCACTTGACATCTAATAGACAATTCCGGAAAATATGGCGTCGAGGGGCATTTGACCAAGATGCATTGCGTTTGATGATCGAATTTCTATAGAATCACTGTTGATTCCATTATATAACGCAATGCATCTTGGTCAAATGCCCCCGACGCCATCTTTTCCGGAATTGTCTATTGGGACAGACTGTAGACTAAATCTGACCAACTTTTTCAGCCCTTTTGAAAGCATTTTCAAAAACTGTTTCAAACAAAATCGCTAATAAGTCTAGAACTTAATGACCGATTTTCGTGAAATAAACTTCCTCATTTAAAGTTAGCCTTTTCCCAATAAATTTAATTTCGTCCGTTAAAAGAATTGAAAGATTATTCGTCATCGTGAATTTCAGCAAACGCTGATCCTTTTTTACTCGCTCGGTATAGCTGGTTAGTATTTCCTAGTCTTCAGCATCGATGAGTTGGTTTGTTTAGAAAAAACCTACAGTCAAATGGAGTGACTATGATCAAGAGGTGACTTTAATCACTAAGCACGGTACATTTTCATCTCTTTTATGTCCAACCAGCCGCTACCTCGGGAGCCATCCACCAGAGAAGATCCAAACTTGTATGATAAAGGTTCATATGATTGCTTGTTTGCACAGCAGCAACGCAATGTAAACTTCAGACGACAGATTCAAACTTGTAATTTCTTCTAGATAAGTGGTTCCATTGAATATGAAATTTATTCAGACCTTATTGCAGTCATGACTAAAAATTATTTGGATTTTGGAAGAAGTCTACTATAGTGCGGATGTCATCAACTTTAAAACCTTTTATCTCAGAAAAAGATTTTTGTAATAAACTCCCCCATTGAATTTCAGTTGCTGGTCAGACTCATCCTACTTGCAGAGTGCCGCTCATCATTTGTTGATGTTTGCAAAATAATTCGAAAATTGCACCAAACTACTGTTTCTTTTTTGCATATTGTGCGTCTGTTCTAGACTCATTAAGTCTCAATATAGCTCATTGAATTGGATGGTCATCGCTCAAACTGAGAGAAAATATGAGAGAAATACAAAATCAGATTAAAAATATTGAATGAATCATGTCGTAAGTCTACATCTGTTGCACAGTGCTCTCATAACAAATTTAATCACATTTCTCCATTTCTGATCATAATTATTGAGCAAAAACGTCAAAAAAGTTATCAAAGTAATTCCACTTGACGGGTACTTATAATTAACAATCTTAAGTCAAAATATACAGTGTTACATATGAAAATTCATCCCAAGAACAATCAATCATTAGAATTGGTCATGCAACTAACATTCGTCTCGTTTTAAGAGTTATTTTCTTATGCAATTTTGAAAGACTGTCTGCCTGTAAAATTTGAAATAACTCATACAGAAAGTTAAATAAGAAATTTTTGTTCATAAGCCAATTAAAAATCTCATTTAGCAAATATCGAATAATTAATTTTATTTCAATGATTCTACAAACAGGAGGACTGCTGGGCAAATAAAGTTTTGCGTAACATTCATAAAGCGCATCGAAAGGGGTTAAAAGGTTAGACAGATATAAAAGGGGTTAGAAGTCATTCATTAGGTTGATTTGAAAGAAGTTTGAATACACACCTTTTCTTCATTCTGCTCCCTTAGCAAAAACCTGTTAATAAATTATGTGAGTAGAATCTAATTAGCAAGTTCACACTGTCTAATAGATTTTTTGACAGAATACAACAGTCATTCACATTGGTTTTGTTTACACATTTTAAACAATAAGTGATATATAGGCCCATCTAAAAGAGAATAAGGTGGTTGTCAGCAGGAGCCGATATGTAGCGAACGGGCATAAATTGACACATTTGGGCGTAAACGAGCGAACTGTTTCGTCAATACAAACGTGTAATAGTGAAACACTCTGGAAATTGTACAGCTGATATAGACGTTTTAGCGAGTGGNTTTGAAAGAAGTTTGAATACATACCTTTTCTTCATTCTGCTCCCTTAGCAAAAACCTGTTAATAAATTATGTGAGTAGAATCTAATTAGCAAGTTCACACTGTCTAATAGATTTTTTGACAGAATACAACAGTCATTCACATTGGTTTTGTTTACACATTTTAAACAATAAGTGATATATAGGCCCATCTAAAAGAGAATAAGGTGGTTGTCAGCAGGAGCCGATATGTAGCGAACGGGCATAAATTGACACATTTGGGCGTAAACGAGCGAACTGTTTCGTCAATACAAACGTACAATACAAACTGATATAGACGTTTTAGCGAGTGGAAAGCAAATATAGTTTTGTTGCTTTTGATTGTAATATATTGTCGAGAATGATGTTTGTACTGTAACGAGAGAAGTATCTGTAAACAAGATATGAAAACTTTCATTTCATTTTCATTTTATGAAAAACCACAATACATCGTATAAGGCCTAAACAGAACATAATACAAGAATACAGTTCTAACGAACCAAGATAGACTGTCACCGCGAGAAAAGAAAACGGTATTATATATAAATTTTTTCTTTTTGGGAGTTATGGGAACATATTTGGTTTTGGCGTGTTTTACGGGCAGACATTTTCAGGTTGTATGTTCAGGGTATTTTTCCCAGTTCTGCTGCTTTTTGCAAAACTTGTGCAAAATGCTTCTGCTCGCTAATATCTTGGGAGGACAACATGTCGGTAAATGCCTGCTCTACTTGTGTCGCTGTTAGTACCATGTTTTAAATTTAGTCCGAGGAAAGTCTGCCTTAGGTCGCAATATGCGTCACATTCAATTGCAAAAGGAATTTCGCTTTCCACCTTGCTAGACTTGCACATTTCGCAAGTTCTTTTTGATAATTCTAGTATTTTGGTGTCTGCCAGTATCAATAGACGATCACGGAAAAGATGGCGTCGAGGGGCATTTGACCAAGATGCATTTCATTCTATGATCGAATTTCTACAAAATCACTTTTGATTCCATTATAGAACGCAATGCATCTTGGTCAAATGCCCCCGTAATTGTCTATTCGGAGTTGGTAAGACAAGTAATGGCTTGTCTTTAAGAATGCATTTCTTCCTGACATCGCAAAAGTTACTGCAGTGTCAACAGTTCAGAAATTTTGAGATGCTGCTTCTTACTTTGATCAACGAAATCCTTGAGGAAAACCGGCTCTAAGAAACCTCCAATTCATTTTCCTTTTTTCCAATCTATGTTTTGAAAGACGTAACCAAGAACTGGCTTCGAGAGTGGTGTGAGAAAAATGGAGTTTCGGAAAGGAGCAGACATCAGTCAGTCTTCTTCAAGCAGTCGAAATCCCTGCAGGGTGTGCCAAATTATCATTAAAAAGAGTTATGATTCGGAGGAACGCTGGAGAAGTGGCTTACAGGCTGCAATCGCCCCTCTTGCCCTCTCGAGAATGGCCTAAATTTGGTATTTTCCTATTGTTTTGCCTTCATTTCGCTGCTTTACCCTCCTAAAATGTGTCCAGTCAGGCATCCCTGTCGACTCTACTGGGTGTGCTAAAAGTTCTTTCCCTCTTTGACAGCCCACAGAAAGTATATAATGCTGGACTTTTTCAAATCGTTTGTTCTCCTACGATGAAAGGCTGACTTGAACAGTGGCATAAATTTCGACCATTGATTCTATAAAATATTTAGAGAAGCAATGAAATGTTTATTAAGATGATAAATTTGCTATATTTCATACAGTTGAGGTGTTTTTCAATAACAATTTTAAGACATTTGGACGACAGATTTACGGGTAAAACCCGTAAAATCAAGTGTATATGTCAGTGTCTCGGTCATTCTTTGCTTTTATGAAACCGAACAAATTTGAAAATAATCATATACCCAATTTTCTATTGACAGCTTGATGTTACCAATGATATGATCACTCATATTAGATAAGAATTTGCACTCACAGAAAAGAGGCATTTTAGAAGTACTCCACAACATGTTAATGTACTTGATTGAGAGCTGGCCGTTTGAGGGTGGGGTGGGGCATCTAATTTCCCGATAAAAAGGGTTTCGTCGTCCCACTTTGCCTAAAGATGACTGAAGATTATACAAAGAAAGGTCTAATTCTGTTCCAAAACGCATAGAAAGAGCAAAACTTTCAGAGACAAAATCTGTTTCTCCGATGATCAAAGGGGCGAGACACCCTCTCAAACGCCCAAGTAGTTTCACCCCTGACTAAATGCTAAATGCTAAATGCTAATGACTAAAGACTAAATGCTAGAGTTTTGCACAGGACAAAAAATTTCAGAAAAAATTTTGAAATTTGACCCAACACTGCTGATTACCAACTTCTGATCAGTAGATTTCAGAGCTCCGAAGTATGATTTAGTCAAACATTATAGTTAGACTACAGTCGCATGTGTCCCCAGAAAAAGCTTCTTATCATTTAAGAATCAAATTTTCGTATGAAATCGAATAAACCGTGTTTTTTAGTCAGAAATAGGATGTTTTTTTTGAAATGCTGTTAATCACAATACGGCTTTTCAAAGTATGATTTCATATTTGATCTATCACACAATCGCACAAAAAGACCACCCCAGGATCAGTAACATGGCACATTTATGGTGATTTTCTAAAAGTTTCGGTTCTTTACTGGGTCATTTGGAACACAAGGTACGCTCATTTCTTTATAAGAAGCCAGTTGTAAGAAACTGTAGTAGCCTCTTCCAGTAAATTAAGAGAATCTACTTTGATATGAGCAGAAGGAAAAGTTGTGGAAATGTTCGTTTGCTTACGAAACTATTTTTAATTCAAACTGAGAGTGTACAGCATTACTAACTCAAAAAGTGTAATTTTTGCTTGTCATTTGGTTTTTTCTTGTAATACATGGTTCAAAAAGTGGTCCTCATTGAATTTTAAGAATTGTGAAACTTAATTGTTTGAAACTTTAAAAAGTTAACAATACCCAGACCCAAGTTTCTTATAAAAATGAGTGTATAAATCCTGCCTTGTTTATTGTGACCACCAGATATTTTTGCCAGTCTGGCTCGCAATCTCAGCAAAAGTTGGCTCAATTCAAACAAAAGATGTCATAGTTAATGGTTTTGCAACTAATATGGACGTTTTTATACCTTTTCATAATTTCGTTTCATTCGTTTTCATACTGTACTGTAGCAAGTCATTGATACAAACCTTCAGTGTGTATTTGGTCTAATCAAACAAACTTGCACCGTTCGGAAAATTACCAACATTTATGTTACCGATCTCTAAATTTCTTTTTCTGCATATGTGTCAAGGGCCAAGGATATGTAATAGGTGATCGTTATTTCTTTCTTCGGGGAGAGAGACGACGGAATTATGGCGAGAACAGCTCTGTTAAGAGCAACAGTATTTTACAAAATATGGTATCTTTAGCCAGAAATCTATAATTTACGATTTCGTATGAAAGTTTGAATCCTCGATACGACATAATAGCGTCAGAAGAAATAAATTCAAGGGTAGTTCGACATTAAAATTCAAGTTGATAAACATTAATTTTGATTTCGGAGTATGTTTCAAATCCTTGTAACTTCTAAAAGGATGAATTCCCACAAATTCAAAGCCATTTCAAGTGCAATATCTAACAATAATTTTACCCTTAACACAAATGCCCATTAACAAATTTTTCTGATTTGTATTACAATCAAATTTTGATGAATTGTCAAAAAGTGCAAGTTTTTCAAATCACCCGGTATGATAATAATAATGATACCTTTTTTACCGTTAGTTTTACAACAGTGCAAGCACTAATACACACTAACATGAAGCAATTCAAGAGATCGCATTATGGAATCTATTGACTGCATTTCGAAATACCAATCTTTTTTTAGTATTTTAAATTTGTATTTTAAATTTGTTACCACTTCTTGATGCCTTTATTTCATTTTGAAGAGAATTCCAAATCTTTGGACCCAAAAAGTTAATAGAGTTTATACCATAATTTGTAGTTTTAACCTTAGGAACAATTAGAATGTCATTTTTTCGAAGATTATAGCTTGTGGGTTTTGGGAGGAAATAGTCTTTCATAAAGGCTGGATTCAAGTTGTGCAAAGTTTTGTAAATTTTAAGTGCCAACAGCCTAATAGAATAAATATGGATTTTAGTAGATTCGGCCTTGGCTAGAAGGTTACTATACGATGAAGAATAATCCGAGAGTGCAAAACGTAAAGCCCTTTCGTTGACTTGTTCGATTTTCTTTTGGCTTGCATTACTGCAGGATAATCAGGTAAGGGGACAGTAACTGAAGTGACCATTATGTGTTACTTCAAAGTTGTCTTTAAGTTCTACCTTGAAATATTAATTTACAATTGGTTCAAGAGGATTCTACCACTATACTATCACTGATGCATCACATAGGTATTAGCTGTACTAGAAGTGTTAATCAGTGTTAACGCCTGTGGTTATGATACATAACCGAAATCACTGCAGTGCATCCCTGCAGTGCGAAACCCATCAGTCAGTGCACTGATTGGTCACAGAGAGAACAAGAATCTCTAAGTTTCACATTACCACGGGGAAAAGCCAGAAAAGCCTACAATCTCTTACAAAAGTGATGGACCTCTGTGAAAGTATACGTTTTTCGGAATTATTTCCCCCCTCCCCCCCCCCATATCAATGTTGTTTGGTTGAGGGAATCAATCTGTCAGTGGATATGCATGAAAAAAAACACTTTTGCACTGCAATCAACATTGAAACGGGGGGAGGGGCGGGGGGTCAAAAATTCGATTTTTTCAACAGGGGTCCAACACTTTTGTAAGAGATTGCATACATGTCGATTAACCAAAACATGAGAACAGTTTATAGCCAAAAGTAGTTTGCGTTTCGTGGAGCTGACACATGGAATAAACTCTATTCGGAAATGAAATTAGCCCATCGATCCAGTCATTCAAAAAAAACTGAAAGCTTAGAATTGAGAATATCCAAGGAAAGCTGATCCGCGTAGCAACTATAATCTTTCGTTTTTCTTGTTCAACTTTAGTAACTATTTAGCATGAAAATTGTAAATAAGTTTATATCTAGAAATGTTTAGGCTTATTATCATTATGCCTTCTCATGAATAACAAGTAGATCAGGTGACCTTTCTGAATCAGTAAGTGTATATTTTGACGAAAAACATTTGCTTGAAAGAAATTATTCTTTATTGTTGACTCATATTGAATCGACCTTTCCTTATAACGTCTGCACTCTTTAGCTGAAAGAGGAAACTTAATTTCAGCACTGTACCGTAGAGATATAAATTTTTGATCCCTTGGAAATTTTTCATAGGTGTTTAACATTTCTTCAAGCAATGTCAATTAATCTATTCCAGAAAAATTTAACTTAACAGATGGAAGTTAGAGTTAATTCAAAAAGGGTTTTTCTGGGAAATGTCTTTATTTAATTTTTGTGGATAGCACAATAATCAAGCGAAGAATTCTGTCGGTAAAATTGTCAATACTCTTTTCTCTTATCTTATAATTAAAAATAGATAAATTAGAAATGAATAGCAAATGAATCCTTTGACACATCACGAAAATCACGTTTCAATTACCCATGTCACTCATCTTCACTTAACTATTTTTTGTACCGCGTATTTGCCGCTGAACAGGGTATCGTTGTCGGCTATTTTGCACCCGAACAGGGTATCCATGTTCTCAAATGGTGCTCCCGAAAGGGTACGCAATTTTCAAATAATTGCCTTCTTACAGGATATTAATTAGGAAGTAGGAATTTTTCTTTTGTTTTCTTGCCGATTTGCTCCAAGACAAGGTAATCAATTTGAAAAAATTGCTCCCGGACAGGGTAAGAATCTCTTTTCCCCAGCGGCATACATCCGTACATTTATGGGTCGGGTCTTTTCCCAAAAGCGATCAGCAGTGATTTAATTTGCCACTTGCCTTTGATAATCAAGGAGATAGCAAGAACAGAGCTTGCAAATGAAAAGTTCCATAGTTTGAAGCTCAAATGCTTATTCACAAGCCTTTGAATGACGAAGTCAATGATTTGTTAAAGGCAGTTGACCTTTTGACCTTCGCTACATTTAAGAGGGTGGCGTTGTTCGCTGCATCGAATTTCAGGACTGAGGTACAGCGATGCTTTTATAGGAAATAAATTTGCAAGATAACGTAGATTTGGAATTTATGTTCAGTTTCTTATGTTTTTATGCTAAATAGAGACAAAATGTTGCATGGTACCAAGCAGTTTTGGTACAAACGCTTGTAAGTACTGCCGAAAGTGACATCCCTACTGGAAAAATTTCAGTATAAGGGATGCATTTCTTCCCTTGTCTATTGTCTACAAAGTTATTTAATAAGAAGTTCATACATTAAGCTATCAGTGAATCTCATGCAAACTATTCTTAAATTTGTCTGCCTTCTTTAAACACACATAAGAAGTACCAAGAAGGCCTTGTGAGCAAACAGCTATGTCTTGTGATTCCAATGTTTATAATGTTCACATGTAATAGATAATCAAAAATCAATTAAAGCAAATATTAGAATTGGGATCTAATTAAAAAGACTGGACGACTTGTAAAAGGATTATCAGTATGTATCATTCTAATTGAAAACAATCCTCCTGCCTCTAAAAACTCGACTATGGGTCACAAGACTATCTTAAGCACAACAATCTAGAAACAGTTTCAGTTTTAACTCGTCTAATACTTGTTATTTCGGCTTTTATTAGCAATTATTAGCTATAATCTGCGGAGAGAAAGCTCCACAAGGTTTCACTCGGCGCTACAGGCAGATGTGGGCGTGGGTCGTATCCTTACCCCTTTATGTATCAGCGTGAGCCTTGGATAAGCTGTAGACAGTATTTTTGATGAAATACATCCCTCTCTTGAACCATGTGTCGTTTGATTGTTTCTATTGTTTTTTGGCAAGTTTTATCATTGATACATGCAGGTGCACCTACCAGAGAAGGACTTTGATTCACGTCTTTAACATAACGCTCGTTTGTTCAAAGCAGTACTTGTGAAATTTCGCTAACAACGAGGTTTCTAACATGACATCACTAAGTGTGGCAGACAAAGAGCCAAGAAATGACCAATGAACTCAGTAATCAATCAAATTTCCTTTCACCTGTCAAATTCTAACCTCCCCCTATGCTAGATTGCTACTGCAATCGCCTAAGAGTTTCCATTAGAAGTGCCAAATTTGTACCAATGTTTAGGTGCTGCGGAGGAGACTGCAAAGCAAGGTTGCTCCAAAATGTGCAATTTTGTTCAAAATAATACTGAAAGTTTGGTACTGTAAGCTAGCATGCTTTACCGCATTTTCCAAGCAATATTTCTACAAAACTTGAATAATGATTCGTAAATACAGTTCACTCGACTCAAAATATAATTACGTGTCACAAACATTTGATTGGACCAAACGAATAGGTTTCAGACTCCTTTCCTGGAAGTAAATCCAAAAAGATTTTCATTACTGTCTTTACTGGTTATACTTTATTTTATGAAAGAATACACATTCAATTTTAACGTTTTGAAATTCCAATGCGTAATGCGATATGGCTAGTCGCTGCCTTAGTGACACAAGTGACAAATGTCCAAATATAGTACAATTTCAATGGTTCCATTCAATATCCAAGTAGAGATTGCAAGTAAATGAGATGGAGTAGCGAAGTAGAGCGTCATGAAGCCATGGCCATTATTGGAGAAAAGAAATAAAGCAAACTCAGGAAAGAATTCAGACTCAGGAATGTAAAATTAAAAACTGTCTAGAATTAGGTGTCACTTGAGATTTGCGATAACGCAAAATTACTGATGCAAAACACTGCAATTATTGTTATTCGCGGGCATTTTCACGTGGCATCTAATGTTAAACCGACTGTAAGTTGATCGGCATGTAGTATTCATGATGCAACAGAGCTGGAAGTAATAGCAACCAACAGGAAAGAACATTTTGTGGTCCCAGCAATATTCTTTAAGGTTGTAAAAAATTTGGGTTTAAATTAGTAGCATTAATGTTTTAAGTAATAGTGATTTTGCTGGTAAATTCTCTTTCAGATTTAAAATTCTTTCTTAAATAAATTAGGGCCATTATCAGTGATCTAAAAAATCGTAACGGGAACAAAGATAGTGGCGTCTGGCTTGTTGTTAACCTATAAGTGTAAAACCTTTGAAAGTCTGTAGCTCTTAACTAATTTTTCAGATTCAGATAAACTGAAATAACCTGTGTAGCTAACGCATCAACTTAGACAAGAAAATGTTGCTTGCGAAAATCTATCTTATCGTTCTCAAATTGCAAGCGCTTTTATAAAAGAATGCCTCATCTTAAATTTCCTTCAAAACAGTCCAAAAATCCTTGATCGAATTTGTTAGCAATCCAGCCTGATGATTACAGAACACAGATAAAAAAAGCTGAATTACAGTCCCAAGTGGATACGATTATGCAACAAGCCTCTTCACATGCCTAGCAAACGTTTGAGTGACATGATATACCGATAGAATTTGATTATGATAGCTGTGGGGCTAAATTGCTAGCGGATTTTATCAAGGATTTCAGGCCTGATTTGAAGGGTTTTGAGATGAAGCACTTTTATAAAAATGCTTGTAATATGAGAACAATATGACCGATTTTGATCAACTAAATTTTCTTATCTAAGTTGATATAATAGCTACACAAGAATTATCAATTTATAGGAATCTAATAAATGGTTTGAAAGCAAGAGGCTTTCAAACGTCTATACATTTTTCGACTCATACGATTTCACATAAAACTGAAACTTCATCAGCGAGATCATGCTACTTCAGTGGTTCTCCTTTATTTGAAAAAAAAAGTTGAACTTCTTTTAAAATATTAATCTATCTTGTAATTTCTAATACCTTTTATATAACTCGAATATGGCTTCATTAAGTTCAAAAGTAAATTCCATTCTGAATTACATGCACAATTGCATAACGTGAAGCGCCAATTGAGCTATATTTGCATTTACATAAAAATCAATGTTTCTTTAGATTTGATAACAGAGGCAGCAAATAGGGAAAGATAACATTCCCTCTTTCAACAATTCATAAGAAAGCTTCTATTCCTTGAGCCACTCATACCGGAAAACGAGGGGCACCTGATCCTCTCCTTTGAAAGAAAAAATAGACGCGAAGCGCCAAAAGGAGACATAAAGTGGAGATAATGAAACAAAAGAGTAAATAAAGCTAATTTCCTGGTTTGGACTCCAAAAATGACAAAAGTAGTCAAATCTCGAAAGAAACAAGGACAATATCTTACTTTTATTTTTTAAATATTACATGAATTAACCCCTGAACACAATCATACAATCAACTCTCTCTCAGCAGACACCTACCTATAAAGAGGACAAAACGATAATCGGAGACTAAATTTTCGTCTGTATTAACAGATTCAATCAAGATTCCTCCTGTAAGGTGGAAAACACGGCGCTCCCTGGTGGAAACGTCGGTAGAGCGGACACTGTCAGTTGACATTGAAGGTGTCCGGATTTGAGAGAGTTGACTATACTGTATAATCTAGGTCCTTGTGCTCTCTTTTTCCATCATTATTCTTTTAATAGTAAATATGTAAAATTTCAAGCAAGTAATCGTTAAGCTTTCACTGAGAACCAAATTCCCAAAAGTTAATATAGAAGCCATATATCAACGTTCTAGACAACTCTAATGCATGCTCTGGGTTGGTGTAAAAACTGAGTCCAAGAAATTGATTTTCAAGCGGAAACGAAACAAGTGAACAACTTATCAATTTTTCTAATTCCAAAGACTGCCAATTACATTAAGATGACAACTGCTCACATCTAGAACAAACAGATAATGAGCATCATCAAAACAAAATCTTAGAAAGGCAAACGGTCTAGAACTCGTGGAATTTTGGCTGGCAGATTAAAACATAAAGAATTCTGAAGCATGGTTACGTGCAGATTGGAACCATATGGAGATGGGTTTTTGCCTTAAACCCTAAATTTCTTTCAGATCTATGAATAAATTAAGCTCTGCCCCAGCCTGGTGTAGACCACCTGGTTTAGCTCATGTCAATGCAAGAGTTCTGATTGGCTAGAATTTCACGATTAAACCAAACAATAGATACTCGTATTTCGTGCGCTTAGGAGTCTTAGAGTCTAAGATGAAAGATATTTAAGAAGAAAGTTACTCTTTTTAACATTCTTACTTCATTTGAGTACTTTTGCTAAGCGTTTGTGATTTTCCCAAGCCCGCCGCTTATCATGAAATGAATTCCAACGCTTGAGATAAAAAGTGTCGATCCTTTGTTTAGAGGTGACTGTGAGCCAATTTTAGCTTTCATTCTAATTGATAATTCTTTTTGTTCTTCTTTTGTTAAAACGATCAGCTAACGAGCGATTGATCAATTGGTCGAATAAGAACAATACGGATTTGCATCCTTTGTTTTGTGCTGTGCATCGCACTTGACCGTGGCTTTTGAAAAGGTGAACATTTGTGCGAAAAAAGAACAATTCTTTGTTGCAAGGAGATCATCTATCAGAAATTTCACATCCAGCCTGCCTATAAAAGGCTTGTGTGGAAAGAGGGCAGGCAAAAGACGAGTTGGTTTGCTAATGAAAAGAGCTACGATCTGATAAAGAGCTTCTTGGCTTTCAGGTAAGCCGACTTCAACATGTATTATATATCTTTTATATATTCTTCTGCAGACAAGAAGATTGTCTTATCTTCTTTGAGAGATGATAACAGTTTGTATATTTACTTTACGACAAAAGCAATTAGTAATTCACAAAGTGTTTCTGTTTCGTGTTTAATTGCTGATTTAATTGTGAAGATAGCTTTGTTAAAAATATTGTGTATACTATCTTCCAAAACTGTTTAAAATTCGATTGTTTATATTTAACAGTTATGATTAGTGATTCTAAAAGTTTCTGTTTTGTGTTTAATTGCCAATTACATTGGTGATCTAATTGAAGATAACTTTTGAATAGAACATTTGGCTTAGGTTGTTTGAAAGTTGTTGTGAATTAATTGTTTCATTTCTAACTAATGCAATTGGTCTTTCTAAATGTGTTTCTTTTCTGTGTTTAATGGCTAATCAAATTGATGATCATATTGAAGATAGCTTTGTTAAGGAAATTGACATATCTTCTTTGAAAGTTGTTTAAAATTCGATTGTTTATATTTAACAGTTATGATCAGTGATTCTAAAAGTTTCTGTTTTGTGTTTAATTGCCAATTACGTTGGTGATCTAATTGAAGATAACTTTTGAATAGAACATTTGGCTTAGGTTGTTTAAAAGTTGTTTTGAATTAATTGTTTCATTTCTAATTGGTCTTTCTAAATGTGTTTCTGTTCTGTGTTTAATGACTAATCAAATTGATGATCATATTGAAGATAGCTTTGTTAAGGAAATTGACATATCTTCTTTGAAAGTTGTTTAAAATTTGATTCTTTAATATGTAACAGTTTTAATTGATGTCTTCATGTTTCTGTTTCATGTTTGATTGCTAATTAAATATATGATCTAATCGAAGATATTGTCTATGAAACATTTGGCGTACTTTCTTTGAAAGTTGCTTCAAGTTTAATTGTTAAATTTCTGAAGGTTGTAATTTGCCATTCTGAAAGAATTTCTTTCGTGATAAAGATAGAGCTTTAAGAATTTTAGAGCATTTGCCTTAGATAATCTTTGACCACAGCAATTGCTATTTCTTTTCTTGACACCAATAGCAAATATTGTTTCCTCGAGTAATTACGTTGCGTTTCGTATTGGCGAACTTGCCAAAGATTACCTTTCTAGAGATTTTGCTCCATTATCATTACATTCTGTTTGAATAGCCATCTCTGATTTGTGATAACTGCTATTCAGTGCTTCTATTTCTAATTCAATTGCAAGTTAAATGACTCACTGGAAGATAGCTTTATTTTGACGCAACAATCGCTGAAAGCTACTTCTTTGATTAGACTATTTTACGTCAAGTTAATCTAACACTTAATTTCTTACAAATGAGAAATTAGCTATTTGAACATTTCTACTGTGGTGAGTTTAACTAATTACACAAATACCGATAACATGAATGAGAAGCTTTATTAGGACTGTCGGAAATTAGAAGCGAAAGTATGGATCGATCTTTCCAATATTGGCCACTATTATCAAATATCCTTTATTACTTTACTTTCACTAACCAATCATATTGGAATACTACCGTGTGAGGCAGCAAAATGCTTAGACGTTTGAAAGCCTGTAGCTCTCAAACAATTGATCAGTTTCCTATAAACTATTAATATTCGCGTAGTTAACATGTCAACTTAAATACGAAAATTTAGTTTGTCAAGATCGGTGAAATTTTTCTCAAAACTACAACTCATTCTATAAGAATGGTTAATCTCAAAATCCTTCAAAATATGCCTAAAATCTTCGATCAAATTTACTAGCAATAGAGCGTCATGATAACAAAAATAGACGAAAAAAGGCGGAATGACAGTCCCAAATGTATATGATTACACAGCAGCTTCTTTGTATACCAAATAAATGTTTGAGCAGAAGATAGACCGATGGAGTTTGAATGTGACAGGGGTGGCGCCAGGAATCTTCCGATGGAGGGGCTGGAGCTTCCGACAGGGGGGCTAAAATGGCGAAAAATGCTGTTTTCGTACGTCACTTTGCCAAATTTCCTTCCAACAACAACCCACAATTTCCTCCGACGGGCCGGGGGGGCTAGATTCTGTAGCCCCCCTAGCCCTCCCCTGGCGCCACCCCTGGATTGTGATACATATGGGGCTAAATTGCAAACAAATTTGATCAAGGATTTTAGACCTGTTTTTGAAGGATTTTGAGATGAAGCATTTTTGTAAGATCACTTGTAATTTGATAACGATGCAACCGATTTAGTCAAAATAAATTTTTTTATTTAAGTTGATATGTTAACTACACAGATATTATCAGTTTATAGGAATCTGATAAATGGTTTGAGAGCTGCAGACATTCAAACTTCTAAACAGTTTTCTGACTCACCCAGTATCAGATATTCAGTTAAGATATTCCTTCAGACAGTATCCAAAAGGTAATAACAAACGTGCCACCTCGCAAAATTGAGCCATTTAAAGAGCCAAATTTAAGCAAAGAGATTTCCATAATAAAAGAAGTCTCCTGATAAACAAATCTGACTTAATATCTGTCGACTAAACTTTTACCTCTTTGTTGAAAGCAAACATGAAGTTTTCTAGTTTTACTGGCAGCATCTATCAGGATAAAAATATCCCTCATACAGCTGCAAGCAAGTGAAGATTCATTTCCATGTATCAAGGCTTAATTGATCTAATTTTCTTTCAGACTTCACAATAATGATGAACATGAATTTCCAGAGTTGGACAATGAACTCTCAGCTTTATCCACAACAGAATGACTATAACAGCTTCCAAGCTTATCCAGTCCAAGACAACTTTTGCTTCGAGCAAGCTACCCAACAACCACAATCACAGTATAATCTGCAAAACACATGCTATGGTCAACTAAATCAACAAACGTCCTATTTCATGGAATGCCAACAACCCGTTGAACTCACTTCAACACAAAGTCGGAAGCGCGGTTCTATTTCAAAATCACTGAAAAGACAACGACAACTGAGAAGAAACGAACGCGAAAGAGAACGCCAAGCCCGCTTGAACAGTGCATTTGATGTTCTCAGAGGCTCGATTCCATCATTCTTGGCTCCTTACAAAAACGAACAGAAGCTTACACAAATTGAGACTCTCAGACTTGCTAAGTATTACATCAGTTCACTGAAAGGCATGCTTGACGACTGTGACATCGAAAGTGGAGACAGTGACAGTGAATGCCAAGATGAAGGAGACAATAAAAAGTTAAGATTGTCATCTTCGTCGAGTTCTGAAGAAAACTCTAGTTAACTCTGGAAAAGATTATAGCTGTTGATAAGGATGCATCATCGGATCATCCCGCACTGGAATCTGCTAAAAAGCAATATGAATATACTGTCATGCCTCGAAAAGTATAGAGAAGGAGTTCACGATAAGCTATGGCTGAGTCTAAACCCTTCACTGCCAAGCAACATAGAGGACTAATAACTCTCAGTTTCCAGAAGAAGTAAAAAGTAAAAAGTTGAACATATTCAAGAAGGACCTGTCTCTTCATGTGGGCCTGTGTGACTCTCATGAAAAGATTTCTGATTCTTTTTTTGCCTTAGAAGCCAAGATATATTTCATAGAATGTGTATATCGCTCAAGAAATCTAAATTCAGATGCGATAAATAATACAGGAATTGCGAAGCACAGAAATGTTGCAATTTCACACGATCTTCTTTAGTTAGAGCAAAGTTTTAAGATCGTAGAATGAAAATATGTAGATATATGTAGATATTATGTGTAAATAGTGAAAATATGGCAAATCTTTTAGAAATGAGTGCTTAAGTATAATGTAGAATTCAAATCAAATATGAAAACTTTTGAAACAAGCAGCCTTTATCTCAATACTAACAATCTTTTCGTTCATCTGCAAAAGTGTTGTGTTATTTCCCTGGGAAAGAAACACCTATTGTACGAACACCCTAAGAACTGGAAAAAGCAAAGAACTAACATCATCATCATCATCATCATCATCATCATCATCATCATCATCATCATCATCATCATCATCATCATCATCATCATCATCATCATCATCATCATTACCACTGTGTCATTCATATCAGAGAGAAGTAAGATCAAGGGAGTTCTTAATGAGCATTTGCTGGACCAATTTTTACAAATTACCAACCATTTTACAGCAAAACAGTTAACTGAAATTTAGAATTTTTTTTCACTAGAATCGGTCATACCGTTGGAGATTTATCGGTTGTTTGGGAGTTGTTTTGAACATGTTTCATAGAGGACTAGAAATCTCGGTAAAACTGTGTTTACGTTATATTCTAAAAGCAATTACAGAGAGCATGATTATCCTCTAGTAAAACAAATGATAGGTCTTTTGCATATAAAAACCATATACAAGTAAATAGATTGCTTATCTAAGTTTTCCACACGATAAATAAACTAATTTACATCATATTGTACTAAAGCTGAAAACATGACGACATTTGATTGTAATTTCTAGTTATGTCCACGACTTTTCAAAACAGCTTCCAAATCAACATGTTCCAGAGCTCAAGAATTGTATGATCGATTTTTCGTGGAATAAATTTCTGTATCCATGTTAGCCTCTGTGCTGCACAATAGTTGGCGATTCATTTAAATGGCTGAATTATCCATGCTTATGCGTTGTGGCAAACGCCGATACATCATTTTGCGACACCCGGTACATTTTTGTCTGTTTCAAACAAATAATAAAATAATGTTATACAACTGCAAAAATTGTACCACATGAGTAAGATATGCTTCGAGGATCAAATAATACGAAGGTTTGAATATGTTACCAATGGTAACTATTGTCTTCTTGCAGGACAGACAGACAAACAAGCACAACAAACAGAACGACGCCATCTTAGAAGTGGTTTCCAGATATCTTGCTTCTCCATTTTAACCCTTCAAAAACACCAAGTTGCGCCAAAAAGTTCTAGTCATTTGAAAATTCGAAATACCTGGAATACTGCATAGATTTTAACAAACTGGATTTTGATTGATAACTAAGAGATTGAAGTATTTTTGCCTTTTGCTTGTAACTTTTTGACACTAAAAATATAAGTAGATTCGATTTTACAAAACATATTTGGTTGCAAAATGCACGAAAAAAGGGCCCAAGGCTCAATCAAAAAGTAAAGAGTTTCCTCGCAAAGAACAATAAGCAAGTACATCAAGAGTTAAGAATTCTTGGAGTTAGACGTTATAAACAATCTCTAGAAACAGTTAACACAATTTGGAGAACAGCAAGGCAATGTTTGTACAGACTCCTTCCTCTTATGTAAACTAGGAAGTATTCCCTGGGTTAGTAACATGAAGTAATCTTAGATTGCCATGACGAATGTTGTGCCAAAGATTTTTTGGCGCATTCGATAATCCAACCACGTTGTACCGGATGACCCAATAAAAAATGAACATTTTGTAAAAATGACCAAAACTTTATTATGCTGCCGATCATAAAATTTCTGTTTGCGCTTTTGTATCAAGGATCGAATTAGTTTCTGGAATTATCTTTATTTCATTCCTATGGAAAACAACAATGAAATCGTTGCTTGAAAAGCCGTCTTTTGAGCCATAGTATAGTACGAAATCGTCAATTTTCAAGAAAAGCCATTTCTTGTATTTTCATATGAAATTTTGAGTCCTTTATGATAAAATAGCTTTAAGATAAAAGAGCTTGATCACAGACACGGGCGAAAAAAATGAAAGGTTGGATGGATCAAAAATGCAATTTTATGACCAACTTCTGCGGTTTGAGAGTATGCATCAAAACCACATAGCTCTCAAAAGCAGGAATTCCCACAAACACTAAATTACAAATAGAATTTGCATTATCTATCAAATTAATTTGATCCTTGATACGAATGCGCGAAAAGACAATGGATTCATGAGGACAATGGATTCATGAGGACAATGAATTCGCCTACATTTTTCAAGTAATTTGGAGCAAGGCTAATTTCCATTCATCGAAGACAGAGCGTAAACTTCGTGAGCATGTGCAAAAATTCGTAACTATGAGATAGCTTCCTGCAACATTTCTCGAAATAATGCAACACTTGATATTTTCTTTTGAAGGATTTAAACTCTTGATTTATTGTCTCAAAAATTATGTCGCCAACATTTCCTTTGCCGCTAGTTTCCAATCAGTGGAATTTTCCGAGCGGGTGCAATTTTACACAATCAGGCACTCAATCCTAAATTTCTATGCAGTTACAAAGCAAAATTTTGTTTCGCAAACAATAGAATTTCCACCCGCTCGGAAAATTCCACTAGCTAGAAACTGGCCTTTATGTTAGATTGAGTAATGACGTCGCCTTACGCAGTTCCTGCTCTGTTTTCGTCGAATGGAATCACACGATTTAGAATGCACTCCTTATTGTGATCCCTTTTTGCGATAGGTATTTAATCATACTAGGCGATGGCGCTAGCATTTATAAAAGGCGCTATACATGATTAGTTAACAGCCGAGCGATCGCTTGCTATTGATCATAGAGTTGAAAACTATTTTCAGCTCTTTTCTAAGATTAGATCGCGCGCTAAGGGCAATCGATCCAAATCGCTCATACAATCTCGAGAAGCATCTCAAAACTCATGTGCCAATGTTTCGTTGATCGCAAAGAGTTGATGAATGCAAATCAGCCCTCGCATTAGTACATAACCTGAAAAGGGAATCTTGAATGTCTTTTAAATTTTGACATTTTCATCAATTTTGTTCATTTTCATACGTGAAACATAAACTAGATACAAAACGAATTTTTTTTGCAGCCTGTTCAATCAACTCTCCCACCATTCCCAGCTTACGGTAAAATGCAAAAAATCACGATAAATATACAAAAAAGGTTCTGCTGCGTAATTCTCTTCATTATTTAGTCTTCTAAACATAGGTTAAAGAGATTTTTGGGAAATTATTTACATTCAAAGTTCTGTTTTGATCGAAAAACTGCCCAAAAAAGAAAAAGAGACTACAAAAACAGCAACCTGTCTAGGACGCATGCACAAAGATTCCGCAATGTCCTTAATAAAAGTGATTCCGCCCTGATTCCCAAGCTCACCTCTTGATCGTCTCATGTCATGTTCAAAGAGTTAATCCTCTTCGCAGAAATTCCCACAGTCCAGCTTAGCAGGGCAATTAATTTCAATTTAAATTATTCAAAAAGTTAAACTAACTCATCTCATTAATAAGAATTGTATATCATTAATCGCTCGTGATCTTTCGCGTTAAGCGGACAATGCCTTCAAGAATCATCGCCTAATTCTCCTGTACTTCGCTAGCAAAGGTTCCATGTGGATACCAGTGCATTTCTTCAACCTATACAGAGAAAAAATGTCTTTAGGGTGTCGGCGATGGAAGTCGGACATCGATGATTATAGAACACCTGCATATCATTCGATCCATGGATATCTTTGGCAAAAAAGTTTTAACTTACTGTCGCACTGTCCAAGAACGGCGGCCGCTAGATGATAATCACTGCTGGCATCAACATTAAAACTACGAATGCCAAAAGCAACGGGTAACAAATAATGTACGAACATTATTTACGGGGTGTCCCAAAATGATGTATCGGCGTTTGCCACCAAGTACTATCATAAATTATTACCCAATTTGAGCCAATCATTTTGTAGCAGAGAGCCTGACTTCGATGAAAAATTCTTTCCACTAAAATCGGTCCTACCATTCTACATCTACGGGTTCATTTGCTTGGGAGTTATTATTTACCATACTCGAAAGAGAAAACAAATTTATAGATAACGTTTTTCCCAAGTTCAGCTACAAAGGAAGAAAGCGGGCATCATCATACTCATAATAGCAAAACTTAATGGCAACAAATGTGCCTCTTGCACGTGAATGTTGTTGTTGTTGCTTAATTAAGTTCCTAAGAAAACAATTGATAAAATTTTCATCTTATTAAAGCTAAAAACGGGATGAAATTGTCCAGAACCTTAGGTCGAATTTAATGAAACAAATTTCTACCTCTAAGTTAGACTTACGACGTGATTCCTTGTATTCGTTCAATATTTTTAATCGGATTTTTTATTTTCTCTCATATAAGGACTCACATCCAATCAGTAACGAATTGGGGACTAAATTTGATTGAAACCGAATCCCTCGTGAAGCAAAAATTCCTACACAACCCCCGGCACGTTTTTGTTCAACACAAGGTTCAGGACGTTAGAAAATGCTTACATGCATCATATGCCCTGAGAAGGAGCATCTCTATCCAATAAGAATGCAGGATTCTGTGAGGATTCCGTCATGTGACTCGTATCTTTGATTTGATTGGATACGCGGGAAAAGCCGCGCNATTCCTACACAACCCCCGGCACGTTTTTGTTCAACACAAGGTTCAGGACGTTAGAAAATGCTTACATGCATCATATGCCCTGAGAAGGAGCATCTCTATCCAATAAGAATGCAGGATTCTGTGAGGATTCCGTCATGTGACTCGTATCTTTGATTTGATTGGATACGCGGGAAAAGCCGCGCTAATCCTGAAATTAGTCCCCGTTTTTTATGCGTATGGTCATAAGTCTCAGTTTGAGCGATAACCATCCAATTCAATGAGCGATACTGAGACTTATGTAATGAGTATACCTCTAAGTTAGCTTTTTTGCTTTAAAATGGTAGGTAGAGCATTCAAATCATTGCATAATTCATGATTGTACGGTTCGGCAAACGCCGATGCATCATTTAGGGACATCCGGTATATTGTCTGTCAATTCATTTATTCACTATTTACTCATTTATTATTTCTCTCTCTACCCGCGGTTAATCTTTAGAGCAAATGTTTCTTCCTTAAAGGCTCTTGTTCAACCAGCAGTCTTTGCGCGTAGATTTCTATTGAAGCAGCCATTTTCGTAGACCACAAAAATGTTCATTTTGATAAAACAGAGCACGCAAAGGACCATGGTTGGATAAGAGCCTTTAAAGTGAATAACCTGAGTTTAAATATGAGATCTTACAGGTCTATAAATAGCCTATTGTATTTGATTATCTCGGTGAGTAAACAAACAAAGCAAAACCAGGAAGACAATGGGGTGTGTAGGTTTTTTCTTTATCCTATTCGCCCTGGTTACAGGTTAATTTGATTGTTATTCTTTTACATAAGTTAACAGTTTTCTTTCCACAGATTGCAAAGTAAAATGTTGCGTTTGTGGGTTTATTACGATAAGTCCGTTATTTAAGGCTATTTTGTCCTATTTACAAGAGCAAGTCATATAGCACACGTCAATCACTGTAAATGTCTTATTACAACCACTGACTCCATACTGAACTTTTTTGTTTTGTTTATATAATCCAATAAAAAGTTACAATACATATTACTAACTACACTACTTACAAAATACTATACGATACTACTAGAACGATACCCCGGGGAGCAATAAACTGTGACTACCCCGCGGCCATTACATAGAGGTGAAAAAAAAACAGATATAAACTACTAAAGTCTGTCTCAAATTAGATGTCACGTGAAAATGTCCGCGAATAAAACAATTGAAGTGTTTGAATGGTTTTATTTCATTTATCGCAGACCTCATGTGACATCTAACTTGAGAGAAACTTTAAGCCACACGACGGGAATTATGCACAAAAGGAATATTTTCTAAAAGGGGACATTGTGATCGTGTGGCTAACGGAGTGATTGTGTATGCATGAAATTAATCCGAATTTTAAAAATTCGCGTTGATTTAAGTCACGCATATTTTGTTTAGCGTCAATTTTATGTACCCTAATCAAGTGACGCGTTAATTAAAACGACCCTAATTTCTTTCACTTCGACGATAAAATCCTACGATGTTCAAAGTCATTTTTCGTAGTATCTTTGTGAATTTTTATATAGTTCGAGACTTTGACTTTCTTCAAATTTAGTTTTGTTTAAGTTGTTTTAACTGTTCCGTTTTACGCGTTCTAAGTTGTGAATGAAAAAATCTTTTGTGACGAAAAAATATTTCTGTTCTTCGCGTTAATTTCCTATCAATGAAATGTTAAAGATGCTAAAAGTACAATGAAAGAATCGAACAAAAACCAACCTGTCCTAAAGATTGTGAAGTTTTCGTTAAAGGTTGAAGGAATTCCTTTTTCTTGTATTTTAAGTCTATCCATTCTTCTCTCTCTTCTCTGAAAATGATTAAAAAAAAGTTGGACAAAAAACGAATATACTAAATGAACAACTCATACCGGGTGTGCCAGAAAAA